>JBBPCY010072266.1:0-11184 GCA_037974405.1 Brachyalestes nurse | reverse complement strand
ACAGATTTGAAATCAGCATGAAAAACACTACAAAACCCACATAAACTTATCTCTGGTGATTTTGACCTGTTGACCTGTGTTAGTTGTTGAAGCTTCTATGTAGTTTATACATACATGTTTTCTACCTTTTTACCCTGAAATGTGAGTAACTACTAGTTAATGGTTGCAGTGACTGGAAATAAATAGGTGGAAGGGTCTCTGTCTTTTGTGCAGTACACCAGTAAATACCTAAATGTATTTAGGTATTTCACTGTTGGTAAACATCTGTTTGTATAATAGCAGCACATAGCCAACCTTGGGATCATCATCACTCTGACCCCAATAAGCAATATGCAAATTATGGTCATATTTGTGGTCATAGATTTTCTGGTGGAAAATTGCCACCCGTTAATCCTGGTGGTAACTGTGGGCATGAGGCTTCACAGATGACAGAGAAACGCCTGAACTGGGCCGCAGGAAGGGACACATGCAGGAACTGCAGCCAAGGACTGATCTCAATATGGTTAGTGGCCTCTTTAGCTGAGTCACATCCTCTTCAGCCCGTTCCTATGGACATATCTTTCAAAAGGCTTGTACCGTTTTTTTCTTACCTGAAGAAGAAATAGTCACTGAAACAAAAGCTAAGTAAATGTAGTTAGCATTGAATGCTAAATCTTTATTGTTCATCTAAAGATCACATTCCTTTAGCATGCAAAGCTCAAGCACTGCAGTTAACAGTACATGGGCCTTATGACCCTAAAATTAGCATTGTTCACAATAGAAAAAATGATTCACACAGAGCCTATTGGACGTGTGTTAAGACGCAGCTCATCTATCCCACAGGACAAGCCTGCCTCTAACTGTCAATGAATGTAGCAGCCACCATTTTAGTCAGGAGCTGTTGTCTGGGGTGAAATCAGACAAAGAAATCTATTGATCCTGCAGCCCTCCACTAAAGCTCTGTATTGGTAATTGGCTCCCAAGCTGTCAATGTAGTTACTGTGATGGCCTCAGCAGTGTCTGAAAGCCGTTACCTTTGCAATTAGCGAACTGGAATGGTCCCTTGATATGTTGAATAAATTTGAAATGGGCTGTTGCATGTGAGATGTGGCCTGCATAAAGAATAAAGGCCTCCAGAAAAAAATAGCCTACCGATGGTCTTGTATCTTTTTAAGCCGTTTATATAGTATTCATATTTAAACAAAACAACTAAGTAAAATAAATCATTTTATTTACTGGTAGGATGCTATGAAAAATGTCAGTGCTGAATTTCACTGAACATGATGAACAGATGCATATGACAGAAAAACCCCATATATATCTCAAAGTGATTGCACAGTACAAGGAAGTCTCCAGTGGTTGCTAGGGTATTACTTGGTAGTTGCATTATTATTGCAGATGGTTGCATCTGAAACAGTAGGTGTTCCAGGTGATTGAGAGGGTGTAGCAGGGAGGTTACTTGACCATACTGACCCAGGTGATTGATAAGGTGTTGTTAGGTTCTTGCAAAGACATCTCTGGGTTGCTAGATGGTTGCTATGGTGTTCCAGGTGGTTGCCATGGATGCCTGAGACATTGTTTTGTGATGGTTTTACGCTTAGCATCAGCATTACATACAGAATTCAAAAAGACACATGTATCTTTGGATAGTAAATAAAATGGATATATTTCTTATGTAGACCACTGGTTCCATTCACCACCCCAGTAAAGAAAATTCCACATTTCACTACAATAAACCTTTTCACACTGCAAAAAAGATGGAATTCTCCATTAAAAGTGTCAAACCAACATACCCATTAAGAGCCTTTAAGATGCAACTATTAGGAGAGCAAATATAGAGTGGAGAAGCAAGGGGACATGGCAGCTGTGAACTTACTGCAACTTACTTTGTTGGTTTGCTGAATGATATTGCTGCTTGATTTTGACCAATTTGTCTTTGGAAAAAAAAACAGTTTTTAAAACAGGTAATAAAAGCCACAGTTGATGCAAGGAGAAAGTGAGTAGACTGCTCAAAATGTGTGTGCATCACTACCTCTCTGTGTACGGCACCGTGGCCTGGCCTCCACTGATGGAGGAGTTTTGGAGGGTTAGGGGAGAAGAAATGAGCCACTCAAGTAATTGCTCCAGAATATCAATCGAGTTTTTGGGTCTCCCGAGACTGTCAAGACTTTCTGGGCTCCAAGATTACTTTTAGGACAAAATTTATATTGACGTCGAGTGAAGCTGGATTTAAAGCCCTTATCTGCGTCTAGTCAAAATATCAATAGTGGCTGGATGTGACAGTAAAACTTGAGAACTTGAGAGCCAAAAGGCTCAGATATTTTGACTTCCATGGCAAACATTTGCATGACATAAATTTACATTTGAACTAAGCAGCTTGGATGATATGCTATCACCATCGTGATCAATTACATCACGTACATCATGGGTGTAAGTACTTCTTGAACAGCTGCAGGGCTCATAGTAGCAAGTGTCTGGCCATGTCTCAGCCCGTTGTGGCACTTTTTATAGTCTTTTTTAAATGCATAACCTATCTCAATGCATAGAGAGTGGACTTTCTGGGGGCTCTGAGAATTGGTTTTAATACTTCTTCTTTAAGGTCTGCTTTAAATCTCAATAAATATGGCATTTTTCTGCCAGTTTTGGGGCTGCAACAGTAAATCAATGAAATTAGTAAAGTTCATTTATAATACTTGGTGATGAATTTCATTTTTGATACAATGGGTGTATATGGCTGGTATATGGACGCTGTGTCACTGAGGTGGTTACTTCATGTGTCAGGAGCACATGAAAACATGTTGGATACATGGACGAACAACAGGATATGTTACTACAAAGCCAAAATAAATGAAATGAAGTGAGGAATCGTCACAGCGTGTAGTTCTTCTCATGTATGTAATACCCGTTGTTTTATTGTGATCTGGCTTGCATGGTCTGATATGTCAAATATACTTCAGTGTTGCATGACAAGTGTATTTAACTAACTTAAATTTTTAGAATTTATCCGTATTTTAATAGCTCAGGTCCACTCAAGCATTGCAAAAAAAATTGTTTTCTGTACTTTCCTAAACCAATGTATTGAAAAAAAATCCATATGTTGTATATCATGCATATATTATTACAGTTAATTTGGTTATTTTTGTAAATATTGTGTTTCTGGAATAACCTTTCAATTTTTGAATACAATTTTGAAAATGTGTTTTAATCTGATTAAGAGAAGAAATGATCTTTGTTAGATACAAACCTAATTTGTTTAACACATTGAGAAAAAAATAGTTTCTGATTTGAAATGTATTTGACACGACGCACAATGATGATGTGAGGATGCATCGAGGACATCGTGCTCTCATGTCATTTTGTGTCCTCATGTCTTTCAATATCAAATTCCAATTCATCCTAAAACTTAGATTCTTTACAAAGTGCGCTAGATATAACAAATTGTTTGGCTTAGCAAATATAAACGACCTTTAGGCTGTCCTCTCCTGAATCGATTTGTTGTTTATGTTCTATTTTACCCACGAAAGTGGTCCTAGTGGCCCTCCCTCCTACAGATTAAACACCGTTTTAAAGTGATAGAAGCAGTAAAGAAGAAAAAAATGAGGATAAAACCTGTGGTAGGTGGGCTGTGAGAACCAGAAGATGAATTTTGAAACAGAAACACTTTTCATTATGCTCTTGCTGCAGACTTTTTCTAAATTTGGTGTGTTTGTATATATATGTATAACAATAACGCGGTAAAAAAATAAATGCTGATTAATCGCGCCATGTGACTTTGAGCACCCGCCCCGTTCAGGCCACAGGTGCTCTGTAGAATGAAGACGAGACCCTGCTCGTTTAAAAATGGACAGATGGAACTGTTGAGTATCGTTATGCGCAATTCATGCAATAAGGAATTTTGGTATCATCGGAGTACGTCACGTGTAAAATATCATTTCAATGCAAAGTGTTTAGGGGCGTACCCAGGTACCAGCACTGCCCGATCCCAGCCTTGAGATGCCTTGTATGCATGTGCGCCGGAACCATTACTTTTAAAAATCTTTAGTTTCATCTCCCACCCAGAGATTTGTATGGATGAAACAGGCGAGATGCTGCGTGCAGCACACCCACTCAGGAGACCGTACAAACTAAATAAAGGACTAACATCCCACTTTCCACTTTTCCACTGGTTTTATTTGCCTTAAAGTAGTCACTTATTATTTTTTTTAATACTTTCTAACCTCTGTTTATCCCCAAGGATTAAATTAGACTATTTTTGGTGCTGTGTTTTTAAATCTGCTCAATGTAAATATGTACTGAGATTTAAATGAGCTCTGTTCTGACTGGCTGACCTGTGCCATGCCTTGTTCAAAGTGCACTGTGGACTGAAACATCATGGATGAGTAGAGCTAAACTGCCATAGGCTGAAAAAACACACATATTTGCCGGTTCTTGTGACATCACAAAACCAGTGAATCTGTTTGCAATGCTAAATTTGCATGTATGGATGGAGGAGTAAAAGATTATGAAAAAAAGGTTATGTGTGACCTGTAAAAACATTTTGGTTTTACATAAGCGTTCCTTAAAGGACAATATTATTATTATTATTATTATTATTATTATTATAATGTGACTTATTAATAATGTTAATAAAACATCAGCAGTAAGGCTACAAACTGGCTTCTACTGCAACTGGACCATGGCATGGTACCACTCCCAGACCCAATTCCCAGTGTTTGGGAACCTGTGAGCCATGTAATCAGGCTTAGAATCAGCTGCAAGGGCTGTGTCCCATCCGGGGGGGATTCTTGCAGCAGAGAGAGAAAGAGAGAGTAAACTGGGAATGGTGTGGTATACCCAGCACCGCGGGCATTGTAGTCGCAGAAATAATTCATGTGGAAATTCACCCTGTCATATTCTAGCTCCCTGGCCTTCTTATGTCTGCCAACCATGAAATAAAGATGAGTAGGGTTTGGATAATGAAGCTCCCCTGTTATACCCTCCGCTGCCTGATGGATGTCAGACTGTTTGGAGGACTGATATTTCGGCGGGAGTGGATTTGATCAGAGAGTGATGCCTGGTGAAGTCGGGTGTAAGTGCACGTGTGAGTGCCGAAGCTAAGTCCATATTTGCGAGGCATCCTTCTATAGCTATATTGCATGCATGCAATTTGGGATATGGCAGTAGGAATGAATGCTGACACTGTTCAGTAGCATTTTGGGCCGGTAGATCTCATTGTCACCATGCCACAGTAAGCAAAAGTGTGTCTTTTGATAAAAATTCACTTTCCGAAGTGGCTGCCATAGATTAGTTTTGCTGAATTGGTCAAAATCGCTCAGATTACAGCATTAGGTGGAACGGCAGTGCGTGGCATATTTGCCGATCTGCCCGTGCGCCGGAGAGCTCGAAATGATCGTTTCCAGCCCAGCAGATGCTGCTGTCGGAGGCAGAGGCTAGGCTCTCAAAGTGAACTTTCAAGGCATTGGCTGGCTGTGCATTTTGCTCTACTAGTCACCAAATTAGCCTTTCATCTCTTTGCATTACAGCGTAAGAGGACTAGCAACTTCACCATAGCAGTCAAGAACCCTCTGTGACAGATTAGCATTTGAGGACTTTAGCATAAGCATGCTAGTCTACTGTGCAAGAGTCACAGTTAGTTTTTGTAGTCTTTCTTGCTGGGGGAGGAAGTATATCTCCAGCAGTCTTTTTCTGAATTGAGACAGATTACCCCCCACCCCACAACCACCCTCCCCTCAGATTCCTACACAGTGATCACCAGAGGAAGCATGGAGCTTGATAGACACTGCAGCAGAAAGTCATATCTCGTCAAGGCTGGGGCTGGAGCGGTAATTTGTTAAATGTAGCTGATGGCTTTTAGTCAGTAAGGCTGTCTAGAAGTCAGTAATAGTCCACATCTGTTCTTAATACCTGTAAAGGTATACTTAAAACAACATTACTGCTAGCTAAGTTAGACACCTTAACAAAAGTCAAAAGAAAAAAAGTCAGATGTTAATACTCAAGTAAGGAAAAACAGTTACGTGCCTGAGAGTTTTTTTTTATATAGGAAAAGATGTATGAGAGATACAGCGTATTACCTGTACGGCCATTGTGGATGAATCTCACATAACAAATCCTCTTGCAGTTCCTTGTTGAACACAGTCAGTTTATTCATTAGGAAACGATGCGTCGTGTGTTCATTGCTGGGGGGACCATAAAAAAAAAGCCTGAGGCAGAGGCTGAAATGTTAGAGTAGTGATTACCGCGAAAAAAAGAAACTACCTTAATGAAAAATGACTTAAATACGCTTTTGTTGTTAAAATGAAACTGCCTGGTTGAATACATGAACGCAGCAATAAGAACCTGTGGGTATGGTCTCTGTGCAGCATGGTGGTACTCCTAGTTATCTGAGCCTTATCCAATCAGCAGCTTTGAAAATATTGTTTCAGGGTGCTGCTGTCCAATCGAGTAGATTATTTTGTCGTCACAAAATTGGCCATGATTTCTCGTTTAGAAAGCTTCAGGCTGCAGGGTTAGTAAACATGGATAACTTAACATAGCCTGTTAATATTTGCTAATTTTGAGAACTCATTGGAAAATTAAATGTGGACATTATGCATATTTTGTAGGATAAAGAGTTTAGGTGGGAATTCCCAAAGTGGGTTATGTAACTGTGCACAGTATTTTCATTATGTAATTATGCACAGTATTTTCATTCAAACTGCTGTGTGTATATTTTTGGTCATAAGCCTTCAGCGAAAGGTCTGCATATGCTGGCATGTCCCTTTCCTCGAACTTCTGATTTGGAAGTTCTCGTGTTTGGAAGTTATTTTTTGACCAATAACTGACCTGACAAGTAACTCTCCCTTTAGCAGGCTTGAAATTCTTCACAAAGGGGAGCTATTGGCATTGCCTTGTAGTAGTGTATAGTCTCTAGAATGGAAGAATAAGGGTTCTGAGGACCATTATACTGACAATATGAGAAACATTCACTTGGATGGGCAGCAGGGGTCTTCAGGTGGTATGAAAAGCACTGGATGAGTACCAGACTGGGCTGCTGAGTGATGAATGACAGCACCGTGTTCCCAGTTGGCAAGACTACACTCCTGGATGGGTGACAAACTCTGGATAACATTAAATGAAATTAATCCTGGTTGATTTGCTGCTCTTTTTACATTCTTTGTATTTTTTACTCTTTTCTGACCCTGAGTCTCAGAGCTAAGTCCAGCATAGTGAAAACTAGTTTGCAAGTTCTGCATTTCCTGGACCCAAATCTTTACAAAGGTCAGTCACATTACAATTTAGTCCTAGACTAGGCTTAATCCACATCCAGGTTTAGGAGCATACCATTAAAACATAAAAATAAAATGATATTTATTTCATTTTTTTTGCCTCTACTATCAGTGTCCACCACATTTAAGACCTAAAGTTCTGTGAGTTTTATGGGACCCCTACAAAATCCACTTTGAGTGTAAAAGCAGCTTAAATCTCCTGGAAATTCATAGGCCTGGGTGTGGGCCATGCTCTGCGGCCTTCGTGAACGATTCCATTTCAAAAATTATACAGCTGCCCTCTCTGCCCGAAGCTAAAAGACCAAATAAATTCATGGCAAATGATTGTTTTGCATGCAATTCTTCCTTTAGGGCTTTTAATTATCCTTAATTACCGTGCTTTAATCAGTTTAAACAACTCATGGGTAACAATAACACCTATACAGGCATCTATATTATGAGCGCTGTGTAATTAGTGCTCAGTCAATATACAGCAATTCATCAGGCTAAACGCTTGTGTTCTAGGACGAAACAAAATGACATGCTTTGAAAAGCATAAAATGCTTAAGATTCTGCTAATCACTAATTATGGCTGCATTGTCCTCCTGAATTGCTTAATTAAGACCAGGAAATGACACCTCAAGTGAAGTGTTTAATACAAGTGTTGTCTCCTAGTGTATATCCAAACTGGCACCCCCTTACATCTGTGCAGGGAAGATTCTTTCAGAAAGCTCCATTTAAAGAGTTATATTAATCCGCTCATCAGCCCAATATTATGATGTTTTGTTTGGGTGGCCTATCCAGTGTACGCGGGTGTCACCATTGTTCAACAGGAAATGCTAGATCAAATGTTGCACTGGAAAAAGAAATCTACAAAATGCTCATGTTAAGCAAAATTTAAAGATTTAAAGATTTTGTTGAGTAAGATTTAAAACTGAACAAAATAATGGCAAAAATGTAGATCAGAGAAAAAAATAAGCATTGCCTTGAAATAAAAATGTCAGGTTTTTTTATGTAATTTGCCATGTACACTAAATATCTTGATTGCAGAGTAAGATTTACTTAAGCAAGAAAAGTGTTGATTAAAGAAAAGAGTAAAACTGACTTTGACTGCCTTCAAATAAATATTTGTTTTGCCATGTAGGCATGTACACTAGATATCTACACACTTTTGCTTAATTTGCTTACTTTAAAAAATCTCACCACATAAAACGGCTGCATTGACAGAGATTTTCATGCTTTTTGTGTAGATGTGATCAAATTAATTACAATATGTTCACAAGCGAAATCAAAAATTCTGGTCTAGATGTGATTATTTAACTTAAGACATGTTAACTTTTAAATAACTGAATCCTGTAGCAAATAATAATAGATATTTTTTTTTACAATATATATACAATAGATTTTTTTATATAGTTATAACGGCTTTGTTGCCTGAAAAGCAAAAACCAATTACACAAAATGAATTCACAAGCACTAGAAAAAAAAACCTGTGGTTGAAAATGAGAAGTAAATAAAAAGCAGTAAATAAATGAACTGTCTCATTAACAAAATAGTGTGCGCCTAGACTGAAAACCACAAGCTACATTTCAATTATAACTCAAGTCTTACTCCCAGACCGTTCTGTGGTCCCAGTATCTGTTGTGTATGTATGCACAGTAGCGGTCAGCAATCCAGTTATGCCCTGCTGTGTTTTTAAACTGTCATTGAATTAAAAGTGGACCTAAGCTACCTAAATCCCATTGTTGACAACTCCTGTTTACACCATCACTGCCTTCCTACCCAGCTAAAATCCCACTCATGCACCACTCAGCCCTTCCTGGCTTTTGGCGATGGTGTGAGTGCTGGCCATGCCAGGCCCTGCCTCCCTTTTTGATTTAGGATCTACAACAAAGCCCCACTTCCCATAAAAAATAAAATAAGGCATAGAAAATCAATAAGAGAAGATTAAAAGTGCAATGGAAGCGCAGATATTTAAAAGAAGGCAAAGGAGAATAGTGGGTTTTTTAGCAGCTTTTTAAAACTACAGTACAGGCATAGATCTGATTTTGATGGGCAGCTGGTTCCAGCAGCAAGCAGCATAGTGACTAAACCATTTCACCATGTTGAGTTTCAAGTCTTTTCACTACTTCCTAAGCAGCTCCTGCAGATCTAAGAGAGCTACCAGAAATATATACTTCAAACATATCAGAGATGTATTTAGGTTCCAAACCATTGAGCGATTCAGAGCATTACAATAACCCACCCTGCAAGAAATTAAGGCATGGCTTGTTTGGACACAAAGTCTCAAACTTTAGCTGTTTTAAAGGGCCAAAATGTTGACTTTGATGCCACTAAAACTAAGATCTCCATACATGCAAAGCTGTTTTACCTTCAGTGCTCTAGATTCCAGGTGTGCGCTGAGAATACATCTTACCTATTTATTTCCAAACAATATCATTTATGTTTTGTTTTTATTTAAAATAAGAAAGTTTTGATCCAACCAATGGTGTACTTTATCTAGGCACCAACACAATTAATCTATTAGTCCAAAGTCGCTTGGTGAAAGAGTTAGATAGATCTGAGTGCCATTTGCATAGGAATCATAATATATTATCTTTAAGAATGTGGCACAGAGGAAGCATGCACAGGTTGAACAGGACCGGCCCAAGAATGGATCCTTGAGGGACTCCATATGACACGACAGTTTTCTCTGATTCACAAGTGCCGATTGAGACAAAATAACCCCTGCCTTCCAAGTATGACCTGAACCATCTAAGGGCTGTTCCAGAGAGCCCAACCCAATTCTCAAGTCTGTCTGACAGAATGTTTTGGTCAATTGGTCAAAGGCTGCACTCAGATCTAACAGCACCTGTACAGTTATTTTACTCGCATCTGCATTCAGCTGAATGTCATTAAGTAGCTTAATGAGAACAGTTTCTGTACTATGATATTAAGGGAAACCTGACTTGTAGTCATCAAAGAAACCATTTGTGTCTAGGTAGTTACTTGATTAAAACCTACTGTCTCTCTAATTTTGCCTTTTAAGATTAAGATTAAGATTAGAGATAGGCCTATAACTGTTAAGAGCAGACGCTTCCACGTTACGCTTTTTTGGAGGGGTTTAATAACTGCAGTTTTCAGCAGTGCTGGAAAAATGCCTCACTGAAGCGAGCCATTCACAATATACAACAGGTCCAGCACTAAGCTACTAAAAACATTATTAAAAAGCTTGTTGGCAGAATGTCCAGGGAACATGTAGATGGTTTAAGAAGAAGCACTATTTGCTGTAGCATCTACAGGATCAATGTTGGACATCATAGGCATGTTATTTATGTGGGCTGATGCAGAGTTTGAGTGAGTGTATGAGTGGCCCTAAAGTTTTGTCAATTTGTTTTTCATTCTGCATTTAAAAGCTCGGTGCATTTTGAAACTGAAAGGAACTCTGGGAGTAACTGCATCTGGGGATTTGTTAATCTCTCTACTGTAGCATAGAGGGTACCAATGTTCTTAGGGTTCCTGTTAACAATAGTAGAGAAGCTTGCTCTGCTGAACTCAAGGTTGTATCTGTGGAGTCATTTCTGAAAATGTCATAGTTGACTGTAGTTTGCATCCAGTGCCGTTTAGATTTGTTACTGGTATGAAATTTCGTTTTTTGTTTTGAGAGTTCATTTTTTGTTTTAATCAGGCCACAACACATCATTCCAGAAAATCAACAATATAGGTAATTGATCAAGGGTGCCTATAGCTGTTACTTAGACTTTAATATATATGGTTAATACATTTTGCTGATTGATATGACCGGGTATTTCTAGCAATCAAATCAATAAACCCCATAATCAATAAAAAAAACAAAAAACCCCATAATGTAAATTTTATATGGACCATAATACTTTTTTTTTAAAATTTATATAGCGCCTTTCCAGGGCTCAAGGACGCTTTACAATGATATTCAACAAACAAACAAAAAGGACATACAGAG
>JBBPCY010072265.1:0-11185 GCA_037974405.1 Brachyalestes nurse | reverse complement strand
ACCTTCACACACACCATCATACATCTACACACCTTCACACACACCATCATACATCTACACACACACCATCATACATCTACACACCTTCACACACACCATCGTACTTCTGCACTTCTTCACACACACCATCATACATCTACACAACTTCACACACACCATCAAAACAGAAAAAAATAAGATCTATTTTTTCTAAAAACACAGGTTTGGTTTGGATCTCCAGTCTCCGGTCTTTGCTTGGATTCATAAAATTCCATAAGCAGCACACCTAATTTAATTAGAATCATAATTAGAAAACTTTATTGATTGGAAATTGCTTAAACTTATGAAGTAAGATGCAGAAAAGAGCCAATCCAGGATTTTGATGGAGCTTCCGTGAAGAAAGGAGCTTCCGTGAGGAAAGAGGTCTGGAAATGGTTAAGTGAACACTTTGCCATTCATTAAACCACTGTTTATCGTATTAATATCATTTGTACTTGTTTGTACTTATTGTAATATTAGTGTTTTAACACTAACATAACACTACTGCCCAGGCGTAAAAAGCAGTGTCATTTTCTCAGATGTCTAAAAATTCTGCACATTACTGTAGACTGTACTGAGCACTAAGTAAAATACTTCACATTGTAAAAAGCACTGTAACAAGTTTGTTATACACCTGTGTTATTTATTGTGCTTCATGTTTACTTCTTGTCCAGGTCTCTAGAGGCCTACAGCATGTGCATTCTGTATGTAAATTTGACGTGGGGCAGTATAACCAATACTCTTCATATCAGTCTCATTCACTTTAACATTTTAGGTGCAAATATGATAGATTAAATTAAAGCCCCCAGCTAGAACACATGGGGCAGTCATTTGCACTCAGCATTAATCTTGTATACTGCGGCCGAAAAGGGGACTTATCTTTGCGCAATATTTAGTCCAGCTTGCTGCTGCCGGAGGATATTGTAAATTGTCATGGGAACTAGAAACATCTGGAAGTGGAACATACATGCTGTGTTATACAAAATAAAATTAAATGGCAATAATCTGAGGAAGTTCAGTTGCACAAAATCAAACTCTATACCACACTTTGGAATGGCCACTGAGGAAAGTTGTAAATTTATGTAAATTAAGTATTGATCTGCAGCACCTTTTGTGTACATGCCTGCAGAGAAAATGAGTGCTTCAAGATATGTCATCTTCTGAAAGCCGTATTGACATGAGCAAAGGCACATTTACGTTCACAGATGTT
Organism: Brachyalestes nurse; assembly: GCA_037974405.1. Classification (NCBI taxonomy): domain Eukaryota; kingdom Metazoa; phylum Chordata; class Actinopteri; order Characiformes; family Alestidae; genus Brachyalestes; species Brachyalestes nurse. The sequence goes on along the minus strand of JBBPCY010072265.1, from coordinate 9,957 downwards.
CTGGTCGATGACCCTAATTGGTGCCATGAGATGACCTTTGTCCAGGCTGTCTAGCTGCCGCCACCCTGTTTCCATAGCAACCAGCCCTTGGGCTGGAAGACAAAGCATCCAAAGATACAGCCTCATAAGAGTTTAGTCAAGCAGGGGAATAGATGGTTTGAGCCCTTAGTGATGTATATATAATGGCAGTGTAGCTCACCACTGAAAAGGTACAAAGCTCTAGATTTGGCTGAAGTCTCACTGTGCTGGCAGGAGAGCACTAAGTAATAGCGTATTCCATGCAATTGCATGACTATCTGAAAGAAAAGTGGTCAGAAAATGTGGTTAGGACTGGTAATATAGCTAGGGGTTAAAATTGAACCCCAGTCACAGAATACATCACTAAGCAGTGTTTGCAAGTGCAGAGGGTACTGTGGAGGGCCCAGGAAAGCTGATTCCAAACCTGTTTCTGAAGTTTTCCATGCTTCCACCACACATGATCCAACTATTCGCTTAATTCCTAAAACAGTAAAATCTGATTATCTGAAAATAATGTAAAACAGTCTAAAACTGTGCTTGTTCTCTTACATCTTCGCCATTTGCACGGCTCACTGCCACTCGGCGGCTCTCCGGACCCCCTCCCTCTGCGGGTTTTCCCCACTTTCTTGTGGGCAAAAGTTATCCTGAAAGTTCTCCCAGGTTCAAAGATCTTGTGTTTTTCCTGTTTGTTTCAAAGACCTGAAATGAAAGAAATGTAGCATTTTTGTTCTTTATGGGCATTTGCGCTGGATGCGGTTTCTAAAACCTCAGTAGCGGTTATTATTATTACAGGATTTTACATTGCAATAACTGTGGTTTTACGTGACATATTAACACCAGACGAAGCTCAGCATGACGTCTGAGACCTCAAGCATCAACACAAACTGGGGGAACTTCCATATAAGTAGTTGTTTTGTCGTATGACAACAATTTACCATTTCTAAGGGTTCTACGGATTAATAAGCAAGCCTTTCTTGGGTTGATGCATGTGTGCAAGGGCAAGGACAATACTCAAATGTGAAGGAAATATTTTGCGTGCCATTATATTAGTACACGAATTAAGCTTAGGGGCAAGATGAGGGTTAATACCTCAAATCCATTTACAGGCAACCAAACAAATTATCTACTAAGGCCTTTAGGTCTCATACTCATACTAAAATCAGCTCTTATCCCACAAACAGCTGAATGAGAGGTTGAACTGAGTCAGAATACATCAGTAGCGAAAAAACTAATAAAAAAGATCAAAACCAAAAAACAAGTTCATGCTTGAAAGTTAAATGCACGATTTTGTTGCTTCTTCTGCCAGTTCACCATGAAAAAGTCAACTTCAGAAGGCCAGGACAAAACAGATTCCGAATTTAGGATTAAACCCAGCCAGCTTCTTGGGGATATGGTGGATATCAAGCAATTTGTTGTCCTAAAATCACATAACCATTGCTATTTATCCAATAATATTATTTTGGTCACTGGCTGGTAGGTCTAATTACACAGGTCAACAAAAAAAATTGTAATCATCAGAAACCACAACACACTTTTCTAAACCAGTTTTAATGCTGATTTCAGTATTAGATTTGCAATAGATTTCTAAAACGCTTAGCATATGATTATTATATGCTAATTATACCAACTATCACGCAATATATAACTAGCTTCATCACAAAAACTGTAAGTGTGGGAAAAACTAATTACAGATTTGATATCAGCATGAAAAACACTACAAAACCCACATAAACCTATCTCAGATGATTTTGACTTGTAGACCTGTGTTTTCAGTCGCTTGTAGCCTGTATAGACATATTCATGACTCAAGAAGCTTACAACTTAATGTATTAATGTCACTGTAAATATTTACATGGATTCCCCGCATTTGATAATAATGTCTCAGAACCTGAGTGTATACACATTTTTGCTGTGGCTCCTGTGTCACTTTAATGCAAACCTCAAAGGTTCAGAATTGGCGGGATGTCAGCTTAGTCAGGATGTAGCGAACAGTGGTCAGGAATGAGAAAAATTAAAGAACCTCTGGACAGCTTCTGAAGGGCCACAGACTACAGATGTGGTCAATCTGCCCTCTTCTTAGCATGATCACACAGAAGCACACACCGGAGGACAAAAGAAATAATTGAGAAGTGGTCTTCAAAAGGTACATATAACCTCTAACATGACCTGAAATCCACATGCGAGTTCTTGTTTGAACCAAAATAATTCAGTTACACGCAGCATACAGCACTAATGGAAACATAATGACAGACTGTTCACATACCCATACTAGCTTAAAATCATCATCACACAGTCTACCCTGAGAAAGGTTAAAATCTCAGCATACTTTTAATGTTTATCCCAGTGTGTTAAATTGAGATGTTTAAAGTCATTGTGGAATTTCATTGAAATATTTTGGGAAAATTACAGGATTTTTTTTTTTTTAATTCCATTATATGACTAGATTTCAGGTTGGCTTCAAAGCCACAGCTACTGAGCAGTGACCTTTACTAGGAGATGTGAAAATGTTCCTGCATAAAGTAAAAGGCCCATTTCTTTAATTATTCATTTTTAGTCATATAAATGCACACCAGAACAGCCATGCATATCATGAATTCAAGGCCCATGGTTTGATACACTTGCAATATATCCAGCAAAGTCCAAAAAGACTCAAAAACAAAGATTTCACAGTTGTTTTTTAAAAAAAGAATAGCACCATTCATTAATGAGACTAGAGCTGGAATGTGGGTTGAAATGATAAACAATACAGTTACATCAAATATCATAGACTGCTTTTTCTCCACAATGCATCATCACATCTACATGCTCCAATGCATATTGTCACATTTTTGCATTGCGATATCTCAATATATTAATGCATTTTTTAATCCCCATTGCTTTAACTGAACGGTGAACATTAACTAGAAAAAATATTCATAAAATGCATAAAGTGTAGTTTTAACCTATAAGACTGTAGTTTTCAACACTATCCAAAGGAAGGATGAAGGTATTATGAGTATTACAAACCAGTGTTTGCTGAACTCCTCCGAGAATGAGCAGAAGCTGCCTCATCTTCAGAGGACAGAAGGTCCTGCATAAATAAACCGTTATTTTTTTTTTACTTCTATGCAGTGTTTGCTTTTATGATTATGTGCAGAGCCTTGTGAAGATGCTAATTCCAGGATGGTCTGTCTAACCCTTCTGTGTTTCACAGACCCTGCTGGTTGACCCCCTCTACTGACTTATTCTACAGTGTAATTCTTACTGTCTCTTACAATGCAGTGTTTGTACTGGTTTTGTTGCGTCCAAACGTTCCAATCTCAAGCAAGTTCTGCCTGTTTTTGTGGCACACCAGTCTGATGGTCAATACCAAGCTCATTCTTTACGAGGAATTTTGAACACTAACCTGTATCCCACCACTAACCTGCCTTCTTGTGTAGATGTATCTTTACTCTGGCTATTGGCCAATTTTGAGTGCAAACACGTGCACCTTTGTGAGATTTTGTCCTCCAAGTGGGATATAAGGCCTTTTTGATAAAGGAAAAAGCACCAAGACCTCTCTTCCATGGCTCAGCGTGCTGTGAATATTTGCATCCAAGCTGCAAGAAACTGCATCAACTGATCAGGGGGTATCTGCGCAGCAGGAGCTGGTGATGCAGACACAGAGTCTAAAAAACCCTCTTCTGAAACTGCAGCATGTCAGCAAGTGCCATGAATGACTATATTGCACATGTGTAATTACCATGTACTGGCATGTTTCTAGCTCTTGACCTGTTGTACCCAAAAGCAATGAACATTATTGGAAAGTGCTACACTCTGTATATACTATACTATACTGTACTACACTATACTATACTATGCTATACTGTACTATATACTATACTATATTGTCCTTTACTCAAAAGCACTTAACATTATTGGAAAGTGCCACACTCTGTGTATACTGTACTGTACACTATACTGTACTATACTATATTGTCCTTTACTCAAAAGCACTGACCATTATTGGAAAGTGCCACACTTTTTGTATACTATACTATGCTATACTATACTGTACTATACTATACTATACTATACTGAACTATACTATACTATATTATATTGTCCTTTACTCAGAAGCACTGACCATTATTGGAAAGGGCCACACTCTTTGTATACTATACTACGCTATACTATACTATACTATATTATACTATACTATACTATACTACACTATATTATATTGTGCTATACTCAAAAGCACTGACCATTATTGGAAAGTGCCACACTCTTTGTATACTATACTATGCTATACTATACTATACTATATTATATTGTCCTTTACTCAAAAGCACTTAACATTATTGGAACGTGCCACACTCTGTGTATACTATACTGTACTATATTATAGTCTACTGTACAATACTGTACTATAATATACTGTAATATACTACACTGAGAATTCATTGGTAAGGATAATGATAAAATATGCTTTTGAGGGGAGACTGTGCCTGTGTTTGTGTTATCAGTGTATACAACACTGCAGTGTAAATACTTTTGCAGTGTATTTAATGATAAACAACTGTGTGTTTCAGTTCTGCCTCAGAAGACCTGGGATGCAGGAGGGGTGAGTTCAGCCGGAAACACTACGGATCAGTGGAACTGGTGAGTATGCCTGGTGTAGACAATCCACACTGATGTATTTTGGATGTGTTGGTCTGTGAATTGCTGATTGGGTTTTACAATGTTCGGGCTGGGGAATCTGGTCTGAAATCAGCAGGCAACACGGGTTGTTCTTGGAGACCAGCATCCTCTGTTTTCTTCTGTTTAAGGCGTCAATGTGAACAGCAGGGTTGAATGTTGCTCTAGGGGCTTATGTTAGTTTAGCTTCACTAAGGTGTGATCTATCATTTTGATGCACCCTTTGTAGTGTAACATACCACGGCTTCTAATGAGCAGAACATGAACAGAATATGATGCTCGTATTAGTCATCATAGTAGTTTAGACCTTTGTTGCTGTCGTGTAATTCAAGGGAAAGTGTCTATGTTTGTCTGCTTGCCTTTCTGTGTTGCTTTTATTGGCATCTGGTCCGCCTCGATAACCAGGAGAGACAGGAAGTGGCTGAGAACCACACTCAGAGTCGCTTCCTTCATCAAGTTCACTTAGGGCTTTGCGGGCAGTGTGAGAGGGGCAGCCCTGTGTCAGATAGGGTTGGGTGACAAAACCATACACTATCATGTACAGCAGCTGGTGAATGGATGGTGAAGATCAGTTTGTGAGATAGACAGGGCATATTCATCATGTTTGTGTTTGTGAAATGTTTACATTCTGACTTTCAAACAATACTTGAAGCATTTTTCTATAACTTATCAAAATCTCAAATCAGACCGACCACCAGGCACAAATAACTGACACTTCAGCCTTGGTCATCGAGTCAGTTTGTCTTCACTTTTAAACTTTTAACTATAAGTATTTTCATTTAAATGCAAAAAAAATACTATGTACTCTGTCTGTTCTACCAGTGGCACAAGCGTCAGGTGGCCCGCCCCCTCCTGCTGCAGAAAAGCCTCAGCCTTTTTATTTTCAGACGACTCTTTTTATTTATGTTTTCGCCTGCTCATGGCTCCTTTGTAAACACACACACAGGTGTGTATGCTTATTAGGATGAAACCGGGGCCCGCAGTCAGACGAAGTATGATTTCTCTCTATTAATTACTGTGATGCCTAATTTTATTAATGCTGGTATCTCCTCATCGGCCTCTCGTTTCAGTTCAAATGAACTAGCTGGTATATGTGTGTGTGTACACGTGTGTGTGTGTGTGTGTGTGTGTCTGTGTCAATGTGTGAGTGCCACGTTATAATTTCCATGGCTGTGTAATGCTAATTGATTTTAATCTGTGACCACCTCTGATGCCATGCCAGCAATGCCAGAATTGTACATCTGCATATGTGTGTGTGTCTGTGTGTGTGAAGGGCGGGGGGGGTGCGGGATGTGCATCTGTGTGGTGTAAATGACAGCAAATGTAGTTATAAGCTAGTGTGAGCCGCCTCCTATTTTCAAAGCATAAGCAAGGTCTGCATTTAGTGTGGTGCAGTGCATCAGTTCCTGGCATTGCTGCATGTTATGACTCCTAAATGAAATTCATGTATACCAATAAGAGAGTGAGGCCACCACCAGAGCAACTCGGGGCAGTCTAGCACTAGCTTTCCTAAAATAAACAGAGTGTAAAAAGCAGTTAAAAAAAAATAAAAAATACCGCACAAGTCATCTGGCAAAGAATTTGGCACGGAATTCAGGCACACTGGTGTGGTCATCTAACAGATAGCCTGTTGTATGAAATCTTTTGGATTTGATGCTTGAAAGGGGGAGATGAAAAATGCTTTGTCATCACTGCAGCAGCAGCAGCAGCAAGTGACAGGACTCCAAAGCACATGCTCAGCAAAAATCTGCCAACAAAAGTGAGAGCTAATACAAAGAGATACAAGAATTAAGATTTGGATACAGATGTGGGATGCACTTTATATTGATGGTGCACTATAGATGATCTAAAGGCGGATTAAGGTTAGGGTTACATTGAATCTTTTACATTTACCTCAAAGTTTAGTTTCATTTAATGGATGTTTAATTGAACGTTAGTTAAAGACAAGATGAGCATCTAATGTCTGCAGTGGATTATCCAAATACAGTGTTGGTGAAAAGTGACCTCTCTTACAGCATCTGCTTTGCTGGGATTTGCTTCATTGGTTTACTAAAACCAAAGCTTTTTGGACATGCTCGGACTGTCTTGGTCAGACATGATTGAACAGCCATGTTCGAACGTGGTTGAACAAACATGGTTGAACAGGACTGGACAGCCATGTTCAGATATAACAACTATGGTCGGACACGGTCAGACATCTTTGTACAAAAATGGTTGGGCAGCATTGGACAATCATGGTCGGACATGGTTGTACATACATGGCTGGACAGGATTGTACAATCATGGTCAGACAGCGTTGTACAAACATGGCTGGACATAAACGGACAAACATGGTCGGACATGGTCATACACAGGTCAGACAAACCCTGGTTGGGCATGAATGGACAACAGTGGTCAGACATGGTAGGACATGGTTCTACTTACATAGAAAAAGGAAGTAGTTACCAGACAGTTTTACCTTTTTGGTGGTTAAGGAATGGAAAAAGATATTCGCAAGAATCAGGCCTGTAGAACTGCAGTATTACATTAGTCGATAATACATTTGTGTCAATTTAGCAGAACGGGATGACAAAATATTAAAGACAGCACTGTCATGGACTGTCAGTGCAATTTCATCAGACAAGTTTGACCAAGGATTTTTTTCAAAGACGCTGATCGGCTCTACTTTTGAAGCGCCCACTATGCTGTCATGCACCGATCACATGATACACAGCCCTCTCTAAGCAGAGCTGTAAGTAATTACAGCATGCAAACAGAAAATTTCATACTTACTGAGGGTGAAAACGTCCTGCTAAGCTTGGAGAAGGTTGAACTGAACAAATGCTAAGACTAATGAATGGATGCACTGTTACACCTGCATTGTGAGCCAGCAGTCCTTTAAGGGTTGACAGATTTGGCAGAATCCCAGCGTTAGAATCTAATTGTAACTTGCAATTAAAATGCTCCTTTATGATCTTTATTATTAGAAGCAGTAGTTCACTATTAGTAGTAGTAGGGGTGGACACAGAGAACTGCTACTAAATTGGTACTTGATTGATCAGTACCAAAATATGAATAAGCTCTTGGACAAATGATGCTGCCATTGATGTATGCAGTGTTAATGCATTTTATTGGACTGAATCAGTGGGAGAGACAGGAGCAACACTCTGCACATTGTCATCACACATTTGTAGTGATTGCTCCTCCCTCATTATATATATATACAGGAAACTCAGGACACAATTTAGCTTGTTATTTTTGCTGATTCTTCACAGCTTTTCGTATGTCTTTATTTTTTGCACCACATGATGTGAAGCAGCATCAAATAGAGAATTGATGGGTATCAGTATCAATAAGCAGTATCAGTATTGATATCCATATCAGTAAAATTCTAATGACACCCATCCATAATAGTTATAGTCTCTCCTAATAGTCTCTGTGGAAGGAAACTGTCTCCACCTGGCTAAAACCCACAAAAACACAGGGAGAAGATACAAATTCCACATAAAAGGGATCCTGATAGGAGTATCTTCCACACTGAACTAAATTGTATAATTACAAGGAAAAAGCCGACTTATTACGTTATGTTATTATTATAAAACTCTGAAGTAGACATCCCTATTGAAGTACAGTTGACTAACTCAAATGTAAGACAGAGGACCACTCTGAACACTTCTGCATCCACTTGGACAAACCTGATGGAGTTCGGCAGGCAGATCGAGGAGCGTAAAAAGAAAGAGAATGTTGCTTTGTCAGCAGAATTTGAACGCACCAAATGGAACTGACTTTTGAGCACCAAAAATGTCGTTCAAGTTTCAGATATGGTCTTATTCTTGGTAAGCTTGGTGAACACTGCATTCCCTCTGTATATACCACTGTATTTACACTCCCCACGTCCACAAGTTCACCCTCCAGCTCTTTCTCTACCCAGCAGTTTCTTTCTGTTTTTCCCACCCTCCCATTCTTTAATTCATCCCAGATCCTTCGCCCTTTCTCCCTCTTTCTTTCTCACTCTCTTACTCCCTCTTTCTCTGTCCATTGCCACTTTCTTCTCTCCTGCCTTCTCACTCTTTATCTGGTCCTGAGGCAGAGATGAAAAACGATCCCTATTTACGGTAGGGTTTTCAAATAGACAGGTTGCTGGCTGGCTAGCTAGCTAGCTGGATAGATAGATAGATATATCGTGGAAAGCATAAAACATATATATATAGACAGATAAAAGATTGGAAATTTTAGAAATACACACAAAAGTTTGGACACACCTTCTAATTCAATGTTTGTATTATTTTCTACATTGTACATTAATATTGAAACAAACAAAATAATAAAGGAACACATGGAATTATGCAGTAAACAAAAAAAGAGTTAAACACACCAGAATATATTTTGTAATAAGGTAATGACGGACTGTTGTTTCTTTTTACTTAGTGGTTCTTGCCATAATGGGGAGTAGAACCGTAGTGGAATAGGATTACTAACTGTGTACCAACCCGACCATTACAACTGATGATCCCAAACACATTAAGAAGGCAAGAAATTCCACTAATGAACTCTTGATGAAGAACACATGTTAATTAAATACCATTCCGGGTTGATACCTCACGAATCTGACTGAAAAAATGCCAAGAGTGTGCAAAGCTGTCATCAGAGCAATAGGTGACGTTTTCAATATTAATCTACAATGCATCCAATAATAAAAACAAAGGAAACCGTTGAATGGGAAGGTGACTGGTAGTGTATATAAATATGGCCTCTTGGTAAGGTTGGTGATCACTGTATTTACTCTTTTTTCACCACTGTATGACACTCCACAAGTTTACCCTCCAGGCCTTCTTCTGTCAAACAGTATCTTTCTGTCTTTCCCACACTTGCATACTGTCTTTCCCACACTTTAATTCATTCCTCCATGCTTTAATTCATCTCTCTCTCTCTCTCTCTCTCTCTCTCTCTCTCTCTCTCTCTCTCTCTCGCTTCTCTCTCACCTTCTCACCCTCTATCTGGTCCTGAGGCCGAAATGAAAAACGATCCCTCATTAACTATTTACCGTAGGGTTTTCCCCTCCCAGCGCAGCTTGATCCTCAGGCCTATCTGAGATGTCTACCCCCACACAATCAGCCTCGGATCACCACAGACCCACCCAAACAGTTTCTGTCCCACAGCTGGTTTTGTTGCCACTATGACATCACTGGAGTTGTCATGGTTATTTGAATGGGATATACAGTCGTGGCCAAAATTGTTGGCACCCCTGAAATTTTTCCAGAAAATCAAGTATTTCTCACAGAAAAGTATTGCATTAACACA
>JBBPCY010072264.1:0-11186 GCA_037974405.1 Brachyalestes nurse | reverse complement strand
CATTCATTCTGTAGAGCATTTATGAGGTCAGGCACTGATGTTGGATGAGAAGGCCTGGCTCACAATCTCCGTTCCAGATCACCCCAAAAGTGTTGAATGGGACTGAGGTCAGGGCTCTGTGCAGGCCAGTCAATTTCTTACACACCGAACTCATCCAACCATGTCTTTATGGAGCTTGCTTTGTGTACCGGGGCATGCTGGAGTCATGCTGGAGTAGAAAAGGGCCTTCCCAAAACTGTCAGTAAATTTGAAAGCATGTCACTGTCTAAAACGTTTTGGTATGTTGAAGCATGATTGTGTGTCCCAATACTTTTGTCCATATAGTGTAAGTAGAGGCGGGCTGTAGGTGGAAAACACAACAAAACCTCTAGAGGGCGAACTTGTTCCGGTTTTTACAGTTAATAACCGAGGGGGTTGCAACACTGTACCAAAATCCATCCACAGAGGGTGCTGTGGCACATGAGCCTCTAAAAAGTCTCCAGATGTTTTTATATGAAGTTTTGGATCTGAAATCATAGACACTTAACCCCCACCCTTGCAAAGGCTCATAGGGACTAACAAAGCGGGGGGTAGAGACATTCACATTAGTGAAAATATATTTCCCTTATAGAAATACAGTATATGGCTGCGAGAGTATTTTCCACTACAAGCGGTTTAAGCCACGTGCTTACTATTTAAGTTCGTTTGATTATCAAACACTCCGGCGTGCGTGGATTTAAACCACTAACCCCAGTGATGCTGAACACTACTAATCTACCGTGTTGTGGTTAACCGGTTGAAAACTCCGCCTAAGGGTAGAGAGGGGGAAGGGCTGAGCTAAAACATAGACGCTTGCAAAAAAGGGGCTGCTCAACAATTCAGCGGCTTCAAACGGACCTCCAAACCCCCCTCATCTCAAACACAAATCACGAGTCTCTCACTCCCTGGCGCCGCCCCAGAGCAGCGGCGGATCAATGAGAGCAAGGAAGGCGGGGCTCTGCCCGAGGGGAGGAGCAGAAAACCAATGAGAGCGCGGCGGAGGCGGGACTCTGTGGAAGGCGAATAAGTGGCGGACCAGTGAGAGTGCAGGAAGCGAGGCTCTGTCAGAGAGGGAGGAGCCCATGTGGGACTACACGTACCTGCAGAGCCAAGGGGACTTTAAATTACAATCTGCATAGTAAGGAGGGAGGTGGGGGTTGATGTGTAGTTTATAGCTCGTGAGCACGCTTCTTAGTGGTCGTAACGCACGTTTCTTGTGCCTCTGGGGTTCGTATATCTGTTTTTGACTTGGTTTTTTGTGTTCTGGGACGCCGCGATGTCCAAGGTGGAGTTTTCCAGCAGCAGTGTTTTAGGGACCCTGGCCTCCTCCAGGACCTTCCCTCTGGTCCACCGGGACACGCCGCCACGCTCACGGGTCTGCCGCAGCCTGTTCGGTCCCGTAGACCACGAAGAGTTGAACCGAGAAATGAAGGCGAAGCTTCGTGAAATCGCTGAGAGGGACCAGAGGAGGTGGAACTTCAACTTCAGCACCGGAGTGCCTCTGCTCGGGCAGTACGAGTGGGAGGAAACGCCTGGAGAAACGTCCCCAGCTTTTTACCAGGAGTGTGTCCGTGTGAGGGGAAACAGGGCTCTGGAGGAGAGGGAGAAACCCTCACAGTTGTATAAAAGAGAGGATACGGTTCAGAGTGATGGTAGGAGCTGCAGGGAGAGCTGCCCCCTTCCAGAAAATGTGACCCAACCCAGCTCAGGAAAACTGACCTGCAGAACAGTGCCCAGGAAAAGACCCTCACCACTGACCACCACTCGTATGACAGGTAGGACTGAAAACAGGTATATAAACAAGTTCTTTATACTGTTACTATGGAGCTAAAGTAACACGAATGTGTCTCTTTTAGACTTTTATGTTAAACGAAGGAACAGTGAAGGAGGGGTGCTCCGTGAGAGCAGCAGCAGAAAGTCAAGCCCTTCTGCAGCCGAGGAGCAAACACCACGGAAAAGGATACGATGAAGGTATGTGGAGGGATGTATGTGGATTTGGGGAGTGAGTGTGTGGTAGTCTGTAGTGTATTATCTGGTGTTTTGTGGTAGTCTGTAGTGTATTATTTGGTGTTTTGTGGTGGTTTAGTGTGTAGTAGTCTGTAGTGTATTATCTGGTGTGTTTTGTGGTGGTTTAGTGTGCAGTAGTCTGTAGTGTCTGGGGTGTTCGGTCGTCGTGTCTGAGCTCGGGTTGTTGTTTATCAGAGAGAAGCGACTCGTTCTCGGCGCCATGGCGACCGGCTAGGTGTGGTGGGATCTGATTGGGGGAGGGGAGCGCGCGCGTCACTGTGGCGGGAAACGCTGCAGGAATGGTGACGGAGGCAGGGAGGAGTGTGACTTTCAGCTCTACTCCAGCCTTTAACTCTACAAATCTCATCACCGACAGGTTCTGTAGCGCTCGTGTTCAGTTTGTACGCATTTACTGACAACCCTATTGCTACCGTTTTGTTTTTTAGGTCTTCACACTGTTTAGGGGAAAAGAGGCTGCCCTGTCCGTGGCTGGAAAGTCCAGAGGAATTCCTGAAGGAAGGAGCCTCGCGTGGTCGAGCCAAACATACCAACTTCTCTGGACTGTTGCTTTGTTGTCCATCGGTCCTGGCTTGAGAAACTGCTGAAGAATAAGCGTCAGGAAAAGAAGAAATGTAGCAGAATCTATAAGGTTGTTTTAGACAATGAAGACACTGGTCTGTGTGATGCATAACTACACCTGTAACTCAAGATGGTCTCCGCTATAGGACTATAGGTTACACTGTTTGGCCTGCAGGCTCCCACACTGTAGGTGTTAAAAATTATGTCTAGTTGGTTAACAGCCCTACAATCATATGAGCCGAAGGGATTATTTTTTCCCAATTGAGCCTGAATCTCAACATTTCTTATATTCCAATCTTCTACTGACACATACCCCTGGAAAGTGCATCAAAGAGCTGTTGTTGCTTGAAGAAATGTTACCAGAAGTTTGTCCTGCTCTTCACGCATGACCCCTTTTCCTGTGCTGTTCCCTGTTCAGATTAATTTGACATTTAATAATCAACTGAATGTACTAAAACTGGTTTACCAAGTCATTGTAGGGGGTCTTTATTAGTTAACAATTGAATATGTGCAAGCAAGGAGAGCAGGTCTAAACTGGGGATTTCACAACTGAGGTGAAAGGTACAACAGTTTGGTGAAAAGTAGAACCAGGCTGGAGAAGATAGACTAATTAACATGTCTTGGCGAAACAAGTAAAGCTTTAAGAAAAGAAAATGAGACGGGCTTCAGACAGTTGTTTTTGTAAATATGGAAAAAATATATTGTAAAGAACCTTGTAATTTTATTTATTTATATTTCAGTTTAGATGTCTCTTGTTTGATTTGTTCATGTTTGCAATCAGAATTGTAGCATAGCTTTTCAAGGTAGCATTCACCCTGAACTGGGGCACATCATGCTTCTGAGCCATTTTGTCACTGTTGTTAGTTTCACAAATAAATATTGTAAGATGACAAAAAGTAAAGTCTGCTGCAGTTACTTTCCCAGCATATACCTTAAAGTGGAAGACAAGTGTGTGTTTGTGTTGTAAATATGTAAGTGTATACTGGCCCATTAAAAATACTATTATTTTAGTTACACTGAAATGTAGGTCCTATCACATTTTCAGACATGACCCATTACTATATGCAAAATAATCTCTAAGGCATCCATAAATGTGACACCTGAAAATGTATACTATACATTTTACTGTTAACCACCTGCCTTTCACTGTACTGCCAGTGCAACAGGAACACATTTTGTCTGTATAAAAAATCTATAGTTGTATTTTTATTATCGGGTGATCTACATTAAACATGTGCAAAGTGTTCATTTTAGTTTCCCAAAAGATTGCGCAAGTTTTGAAATACATTATAAAAGAAAATTAAGATAGTGTTCACAGTGCTGAATGGGCAATTCTGTTTTTATAAACTCAAAAGCAGAATGACACATTTACAGCACCTTAGTTACATCCAGAACCTGTGAAACAAGTGTTGGAATGTACTGTATATTGGGTAAAGCAAGTTCCACCAACATGCAATGAACACAAGATCTGTTTCACATTTTGTTTGAGAAAGATCTTTACACCGTGCCGCATGTTCTCTATATTTCAAGAGAAGTGATGTTATCTAACCCCCTGCCACTTGATCCAGATGAGCTCATTATAACAGGTTAATGCTTTGTGTAGGACTTCCTCATGGTATGTTGACTTAAAAAAGAAGGGCACAGTAGTATTTCATCTTTACAATTTTGTGTTAACGACGGGTCATCCGGTTTATGCTTCAGAAACATGTTTCAGCGGGAATAATGGCGGTAAATTAATGGAGCAGGTGAGAGAGTCGCACACTTAGTTGAAAGTAAAACAGAGTTGGGATACATTGCTGCATAAATTATTCAATTGCTTCAGAAATAAGTTATGCAGCACCAAACTATGAAAGTATTCTCTCAAAAAGTAACATAAAGCATCCAAGAAAGTCTATATAACAGTAAATAATTTCTGATTTTTGAAAAGACAATGATCACAATTACCCTGAAAGAAATAAATGACACCAAGTTCCTTAAAGGGTATTGTTGCATGACCCCATTTATTGGGTTTTAATGGTGTAGATATTTTTGGCACAGTCAATTAGATAGCACTGAAGTCTAGGCTTACTAATACAGGATTGTTTGAACACACCATTCTCTGGTTTGAGAAGAATTTATTGGATGCATTTAGTGAACGGCTGATCCACATTTTTCCTGTTCTGATCCGATTCCGATACAGATTCTGATATAATACGTCTTTTTTACTTTAATATTAGGTTTTTTTGTTGAAATTGTGCTGTTTGTTAGTAAAGTCACATCACAGAATAAATAAGCTACTAAGCACTTATTACAGGAGCAAAAAATATACACAACTACACTGAATTTAAAGGCATTCCAAAGGAATTTATTTATGTCACATTTCACAAAACGGTAGCAGCAACAGCTGTAAAACTTTGTAAATATAAAAAACACAACAATCTTGGCTGAATCGTCTAAATAGTTCAAGTATTATGTCCATTTTAGCAGCAACATCTGTGTAAAAAAACAAAGTGCAAAACTAATAAATTTTAAATTATGTGAATTCGGAGACACCACATGGGCAGAGTGTAATCTAACCACTTCTGTATTTAAGGTGGACCGGCCAAGTTACGAGATCCCCAACTTTAGCCTCGTTGTGTTTTGAGAGATAGGGACAGAGAGAGGGAGAGGGAGGGGTGGCTAATTGTACTTCCACCCCTCGACATGCTGGCTTTGCACACACTGCAAGTAGCCGCCTTGTTTTTTGGCGTTTCCAAACTGTAGTATCTCCAAACGAGCGACATTTTGTTCAAAACACCGTCTCGCTCAGACTAAAGTTGCCGCAGGTTCACAGTATGCAGGCGGTGACGCATCTCATATTACACAGCGTCGAGTTAAAGCGTCGAATTTAAGGTCCAGCGCAAGCTGCAAACTGAAATATAGAGATCGGTGCTGTCCAACCGATATCCGATATCAGATTTACAGCTATATCGGACCCGATACCAATATCGTATCGGATCAGGCCCATCTCTAGATGCAATACAGGCAGATTGTGTTCAGGTTGAGAGTTTTATTTCCACTTCTCTCATGGTGGCTAAGGGTGTACCTCAGGGATCAATTTTAGGGTTTTAGGGTGCATATTGTCTTGGTGCTGTTTCTCATCATGGTGATACTGTTATCTACTGTTCAGCACCTACTCAAAACCAAGACTTGTATTTGCAAGATGCTTTTAATAACACATATATTTTATAGTTTCAGTCCTGTTTTAGTTGTTGATGAATCTAAAATAATGTTATTTACGGATTCCTTTGGCCTTTCAAGACTTTACAGGTAAATGGAGTTGAAAATGTTTCAGTGTTTCAGATATCTTGGTCTAATATAATTCTTTGATATATAAACTCATGTTTTGCACTTGGAAATAAAAATGTCATAAAAAATGTACTTTTTGTGTAACTTTTTGATTTCATATATGATTTATTACTTGGTTTATTGTCATTTACATGTCATTTTACACATTAAAAAGAAACGGGAATGTATGGTCTGTCTCCCTAACGTCCCTTATGAACTTGTCTGGTCAACAGAATTATTTTTGGTAGATGCCCCCAGAGTTCAAATTCTGATCTAAACGAATGTGCCAGGCAAGTGACAAAAAGGTGCTGCATAACGAACACCCATGTGATAATTATTCATGATATTTTTATTTGACTGGCTCCAGTCACTCAAAGAACAATTTATGTCCTGGATGTTCAACACTCAAACTAACTAAACATCCAGTCTTCATCCTGTTCGCACTACTGGGCAGTGGGCAGACTTTATTTGCAGACAACTTTTATTGTCGCTATTCCACCTAGGATTTGAACATATGAAATGTACAGGTTTGTGCCTGCTTCCTGCTCTGACTTCCTCCAACACGTTTGTAGCTGCAGTGCGTATGTTAATGAAGATGCGACTTGGCCTTTCTGTATCACCTTGATCTCTTTTACTTTTTTAAGAAAGAATGAAAGAGTCAGAATGAAGGTTTTATGGAGCAATGGCATAAAAGAGCCACTTTACGTTCCCTAAAGAACATGCGATGTTTTTGAAGTTCAGCGAATCTCCACGTAAAGATTCCTTAAAGATTGAATTTAAACTTTTTCCTAGAACCATATGTCCCAGCCAATAATGAACCATTATTTTTTAAGAGTATAGGATTGCCACTAAGGACGTGATCTCTCGTTTTCTTTCTTTCTTCCCACCCTCAATGAAGTGCACTTCTACCTTCAGCAGGGTCACATGATGCTGATTTCCAAAGGCATCGGTAAGATGAGAGCAGTGGGGACTTGGGACTGTCTCCCCTCTGGCTCTGCCACACAAAGCCCTGACCACAGCCAAACAGAGCAGGCTTTTCGCAGTGTGTGTGTGTGTGTGTGTGAGACTGCGGGTCTGCAATAAAGCAGGTAAAGGAGGCATGCTCCCGTCCATGGGGAGCTCTGTTGTCTTTGCGTTTCCTGTGCACGGCGGACAAAGCAAACAGGATGAAACCAGGCCAGCAAAACAGTGTCACTTACACCTGTCCATGACATCATCACAATGGGATTATGAAACTGATGCTTCTTCCTCTTCTTTCGGAGATCACGAACAAAAGAGTAGAGAAGATCCCCCGGCCAGCTTTACCTGCTTCGATGTGTGTGACATCATGAAGTTTTGGCAGCACAAAATGGAAAATATATTTTATACCTACATGCTGTTTGGCTTAAGATCAAATGCATTGCTTTAAATGCATTGAAATTCCAGGACCCCAAAAATATTGCTCAATCAGCCTTTTGTATTGTGTGTAAGATGTTAGCCTCCGAGTGTTAGTGCCCAGCTGAAATGAGATATTACAGGTGCTGACAGCACACCATAGGGACTCTGAAATACTGATAAACCCAGCAGAATAGAGTAAGGTGGCCTCGTTCTTGACTTCCAGATTTGTATTTTCTGCCTGACCGTGCTGTCTGATTCCTGAGCTCACCTGCGCCCTCTATCATACTAACACTCCTTTTATACCTTCATTCATAGATTCATTCATTTTCTGTAACCGCTTAAAACTTACTAGGTTCTCGGGTACGCCAGCCCACTACACTGAAATAAACTGAATTACACATGTTGTGGGTTACAGTAGAATGTATGCAAATAAAGAATCACTTCACTGTGTTTAATAAATAATTGCAGTGGTCAGTAATTGTGCACGTTCAGGTTGTTGCCATGTGAGGAGCCAAATACAGACGCTACACCACCGGAAAAGAGTACAGCGCATGTTTGAAACGACAGAGGGACTCAGGGGCAAAACGTTCAATAAAGCTGCTGCAAATTCTTGTGTATGTTTCTCTGTGCTGTTGGCCACACACACACACACACACACACACCTCACACTTGAGGACAGCTCTAAACATTAGTGATATCAGGGCAAACAGCAGCTGGGAGAACACACAGGGGGCAGAGTGGTTGTGAGAGGTGTGCTGGAATCACTGTTTCACTGTGAGCCCTGAGTGATGGAGACATGTGCTGCAAGGCAGCAGTTCCTAAAGGTTAAAAGCCTGGAACTGACCTATGCTCTACTCTTTCGTAGCATTTGGTGCAAAGTTGAACAAAATACTGGCAAAAATCCTGCTAAATGCGGCAGTAATGTATGCCACAAAAACTTACAGAATGTGTTAATACTTTAAACTGATTTTAAATTGTGCGTTTTGGGTGTATAAAATCATGCAATCAACACTTTATAAGCAAACAGTTCAGAAGTATGTGAGGTTTTAGAGTTTTAGATGTTGCAACACTGCTAGCTAGTTCTGCAAACTTCACACAGCTGTGCCCTCAAAATAATGAAAATAAAAGAGATGATGCACAATTTTCTCAAGAAAGAGTTATGAGACACGTTGACATCATTGTATGACCATTCATTTAAGACATTTGTTAAGACCAAAATTAGACTTGACAAATCATTGTTAGCCACAAAATAATGAATTTGTTGATCCGGTCATTTTGATCATTGTTCCAGACAAAGCCGGAGATCTGTGCTGGAAAAGAAAGCAGAAGTGTTTGGCTTCTTTTGTAGTGCAAGTGTCATTGAACATTTCTGTGGGATGTTTACATGCTGTATTTATTGGCCTCAAACAGGATGAGCTCTGAATGCCTTGGAGTTCTGAGAAGGTTATGGATTTTTTCCTTCCTTTCTTTCATGCACACCTGTTTACACAAACAGCTGCATATTTAAACACTGAGCAGAAAAGTGGATATGAACTACTGAACAACTGACTAAAGGCTACTGAGGTAATGGTAGCCGAAGACAAAATCCTGGGATAAACGTGTCTCAGTGTTGCTGAGTCAGAAAGTGTGTTAATGGGTGTGACAGTACATGTGCAACGTGAGGTTGTCTAGACGCTACTTGACACAATCAAGATTTTCCAATTTTCAATCACAAACTAAGGCAAACATTAAACAAGTTTTGTGACTCAGCTGCATGAGGATGGGAAGACTCGACCAGTAAACTCCAGATAACGTGCTCATCCAACATATTTACTGAAATCAAGAGTATTAATGGGGAATGCATCCCCTTTGCTGCAGAAACAACCTCTACTCATCTGTGAAGACTTTACACTAGATGTTGGAATACATATATTTTCCGCTGGATTTTGATATGAACAGTACCTTTGACTACATTTGACAACAAATGTCTTCCCAAATCTTATTTTTACGGCACTCCCATATGCTTTCACCTCTGCCCTAACTGCACATATGTACTTCTCAGAATAACCTCTTTGCTGGCCTCAAAAGAACAGTTACAGCTTATTCAAAATGCTGCTGCTAGAGTTCTTACAAAAAAACAAGAAAAGAGAGCACATTACTCCAACTCCAACTATTGTTAAACTAGCATAAATTGTGATTGTGGTAGCTCAGGCTAGTTGAAGTTGCGCTGATCCTACTGGCTTATACCAGACAGCTATATTATAAGCTGGGGGAGGCAGGTCCTCATAAACACATTGTCTTTATTTGAATATTGTTTTGTTTAAATATGTGCTTTGTACTCTTTGTAATGTATTTTTTAAATAGGCTGTTCAAATACATAGAGAGTCCCTCAACATGTTAATAAATGTGATAGTTAAGTAGAGTATACGCTTTAATTCTGAGCAGAACATGCATCTTATATCTGGATGTTTTGTAATTTATGCATGAAAGGAGTAATAATTTATGGAGAAATATAATTAACCACAGTGGCTGTTAGCATAACACATTATATCACGCAAGAAGAGGGTTTGTTCTCGAACTGTGTTTGATCACCCAGAAGTTTTATCATCATTCTTGTGGGGAGATTACAATATATTTATGCATATTTTTAAAAAGCTGTTATAGCCTTTGCCATTTCTTCCCCATGCCTGCACACCCCAGATACCAAGGTCCTGTAACACTACAATGTTCAGTATGTAAAAAGTTAAACAAACAGTTATGCCCTTGATCCTAAGAAAGTTTCTATCGTACTGCATGAGGATATTGTTTCAATAGACTACACGCCCTCTCTGTACATATAATTCATATCTGAGAATCTCTGAACCTAATATGGAGAAAATAATAAAACTGTCTTGTCCTGTTCGGTTAAATCATGCTCATAAGCTGCCCTTTGTGCTGAGCTCCACAGACCGACTGGTATCACAATCATCTACCAGCTGCTGACTTCATTTTTCCATATGACTCTCTCCACATTAATCACTTGAGCAAATTTAATCCAACTCAGACATAATGACAAGCTGTTAATTAAATTTTGTTAACAATAAAGAATTTAATGCTTCAGTGCTAAATCAATAAGAGACACAAATAGGCAGGCGACCTCTGACCTTTCAGTGTGACAGATGGACTAATGCTACTTAATAAAACGATATAATAAAACGGACCTCGTGGAACACGCACAAAAAACACTGCAGACGGAGGTGGAACACACATACTGAAAGTTTTTATTCAAATTAAAACATGATTACATAGTGTAAACATTTGCTGGAGTCTTATGGCTTATGGCTATAACTCTGTGTGTGTGTGTGTGTGTGTGTGTGTGTGTGTGTGTGTGTGTGTGTGTTTGTATATGTGTGTGTGTGTATGGTGGGGGTTGGGGTTCAGAGGGGCCTGCAGAGTGACGTCAGCTTCTTGGAGGAGCAGAGCCAGCTGTCCTTCTGATCTCTCAGCTGACGAAGTTGGGAGTGTGTGTGTGTGTGTGAGGGGGTGTTCTTGCAGCAGATGCAAAGGCTTCCTGAGTCTTGATGTTCATAAACTTTCTCAGCCACCTCACAGCCGCATCGCCATGAGCACCAGCTGGACAACCAAGGGAGCAGGAAGGACGGGGGAGGGGTCAGCAAATGAGGCGACTGGCCTGGGTACCAGCTGACACACGGATGCGTTCGTCCCTATTAATTTAACGTAATTTCAATTTACATTTCACTTTAAAAGAAAGAATGTGGTGAGAGTATATTGAGATATTAAAGTCCCTTTGGTTCTTTTCAGTTGCTTCATGGAGGCAATGTGACATGACTACACTATATATAGAGATAGATAGATAGATAGATAGATAGATAGATAGATAGATAGATAGATAGATATATAGATAGATAGATAGATAGATA
>JBBPCY010072263.1:0-11186 GCA_037974405.1 Brachyalestes nurse | reverse complement strand
TGTGTGTGTGTGTGTGTGTGTGTGTGTGTGTGTGTGTGTGAGAGTGTGAGAGAGTGTGAGAGCGTGTGTGTGTGTGTGTTGGGGGTTATCCTGCAGGTTTCCTGATCTGGGTGTGTTTCCTCTGAGCTGGACTCAGGTTGGGTCATCAGGGGTGGAGTGTTTTGTTCACAAATCTCAAAGAATGTATGTGTGTGTGTGTGTGTGTGTGTGTGTGTGTGTGTGTGTGTTGCAAGCAAGGTCATTTTACCAACACCTCCATTAACAGCCCTGTCCATCATCTCCCAAAGCTCCACCCCCTGCCTCCGGCTGAGTGACGATGTCATTAGTAAACGCCTCTATGATTGACAGCTCACTCAGCCAGTTACGACATCCACCCGGAAATGAATGACAGGTACAACAACCCGGACCACCCACTTCACACACAAACACGCACACGCACACACACACACACACACACACACACACACACTTCTGTATCCCATCATAAGGGGAGACTTCTCGTCTCCGATTCCGAACGCTGCTGGGTTTTCCTCTATAGTGATGTCTGCTAAACTTAATATAGTTTTATATGTTATTATTTTTAATTTATTAATATAACAAAAGCATAATAATTAATATTTTTGATTGTGCAGGTGCGAGCCTGCTGCATGTTGTGACTGCTCCGTGTCTTGTCTTCATATTTTAGTGTTTTAATTTTTTCCCCCCAACTATCAACAGTTAACTCAGTTTATTTAGTAAACTGTGCCGTCTCTAATCATGCGGCAGAGAGTTTTTTCAACGTTTCTTTCGAGTCTTTGTTTTGGCTGGCATGCTGCTAATGCTAACGCAGCTAGCGGCAGCGACCCAGTCTGATCTCGCTGAGGCCGGCTGCTCCGGAGCACAGTGCGGCCCTCTCTGTGATCAAGGAACGCGTCTGCAGACATTGAACTGTTAGCAGTGAGGCTACATTCATACTATCTGCCCAGAGTTTTCTCACATGTGATCGCCATTGTTATTATCATTCCTCCATCGGCTAATGCGACAACGGCGTGTGACGTCATTCACTCCACGACCACTAGACTGCAGACAATTCACCCAAGTGCTTTTGTCTTAGTAAAGACTCCCTTAACAAGCCACTGTGCACCTTCACACAGTTTGTAGACTAAACTGCCCTACCAGAGAAAACAAGACGCTGGATTTGCTGTATGCTAACGTCAAAGATGCATACAGCTGCACAGCCATCTCACCTTTGGGCAGATCGGACCACAACTTGGTGCACCTTCAGCCCACCTACCTACCACTGGTCAAGAGGCAGCCAGCCACGATCAGGACAGTGAAAGAGTGTACAAAGAAGGCCAGTGCAGCCCTGCAGGACTGCATGGAGACTACAGACTGGGAGGCCCTGTACGAGACACATGGAGAGGACATGGAGAACCTCACTGTGTCACTGACTACATCAGCTTCTGTGTGGAGAACACTATACCAGTGAAATCCATACACTGCTTCCCCAACAACAAGCCATGGGTCACCAAGGACATTAAAGCCCTCCTGACTGAGAAGAAGAATGCATTCAGGTCAGGTGACAAGGAGGCAGCTAAGGAAGTACAGAGGCGCTTGTCTGTGAGGGTTAAAGGAGGAAAAGGACAGATACAAAACTGGAACAAGAGCTGCAGCAGAATAATAGATACGTGTGGAGAGGCATGAAGAACATCACTGGCTTCAAAACCAGCAGCCTTGGGACTGATGGTGATGTGGAGAGGGCCAATCAGTTTAATCTGTTCTTTATTAATAAATTTGACAGCAGGCCTGTTTCCAGCATCTCCAGCTCCAGCACAGCCCATATTGCACCCAGTGCACCTGCTCCTTCCATCACTGTCAAGACAAACTGCAGCTCTCCGTCCTACTCCCTCTCCCAATATCGTCCATCCATCACCATCACTGAGAACCAAGTGAGGAGAGAACTTCGCAGACTCCAACCTGCTAAAGCGCCAGGCCCAGATGGTTTAAGCACACAGGTACTCAAGCTGTGCGCCCCTCAGCTATGTGCTGTGCATCTTCAACTTGAGCCTCAGTACAAAGAAAGTACCCGTGCTGTGGAAAACATCATGTCTGGTTCCTGTTCCAAAGAAGGTGAGACCCAGTGCCCCATCGGACTACAGGCCAGTAGCACTCACCTCACACAGCATGAAGGTTTTCGAGAGACTGGTCCTGGACACTCTCCGCCCCCTGGTGAGGCCAGCGCATGATCTCCTCCAGTTCGCGTACCAGGCCAAGATTGGAGTGGATGATGCCATCCTCTACCTGCTACACCGACCTACAGCCATCTTGACAAGCCAAGTACATCTCTGTGGATTACATTCTTCAACTTCTCCAGTGCCTTCAATACCATTCAGCCAGCCTGGTTCGGGGGCAAACTGTCTACTATGCAGGTGCATTCCCCCCTAGTTGCATTTTGGACTACCTGACTGATAGGCCACAGTACGTGCGACTACAGGGATGTAAGTCTGACGCGGTGTTGTGTAGCACTGGAGCACCTCAGGGAACTGTTTTGTCACTGTCACTCCGATCTTTTAGAGTCTGCAACACCATGTTGCGAATGTTCTAAGAGTCTGTTGTGGCTGGGGTGTGCTGGGGTGGTAACATGAAAGTGGCAGACAGGAAGATACTTAACAAACTGATCGGGAAGGCTGGCTCTGCAGTGGGTGAGGAACTGGATAGCATGGAAACTGTGGCTGAAAGGAGAACATTGTTCAGACTTCAGTCTATCATGGACACTGTAGACCACCCACTCCACAGGGTGGGTGGTGAACGATCTGAGAAGTTCCTTTAGCCAGAGACTGACCAGTTTAAGGTGTCCCACTGAACGCCACAGAAAATTCTTCCTTCCCACTGCCATAAAACTCTACAATTCCTCCCTCAGTCTCACACCAACCTAATAATCTGTGCAATAGCCTGCTGCTGCTTCTTTCTGTTTATTTATTATGGGTTTAAAAAACTATCATTGTATGTCATTTCCCCCAATGGAAGCATTTCAGTTGGCAGCTGAGGCGGACAGCTAAACAAACTGTAATCAACCAGAAACCAAACTAGCGAAACAGTGTTTGGCCACTCTCTCGGATTTGGTACAATCTTCTTCCACACCTGTTGAACAGTGTCCAATCCTTGATTCTGGAAACATCAGAAAGGGACCAATGCTGCAGAATAACCACTTTTGGTTCCATAAAGAACCTTTCAGTGAATGCTTGTTTAATGAACCATATCTTAAACACTTGTGGGGGACCATTTTAAGTTTTACAAAAGTTTCTCCTAGGACTGTCTGTACGAACGAAGAACCATTCAGGCACCGTTTCCAAGTCAATGTGAATTAGAAATAGTCGTGATAATAAGTGATTTTAAGATCTTACTGGTGTCAGCCGATATTTGTTAAATAAATTACTGAAATACTGACACCCAACAGAGTTGGCCAAAATTTCAGATCAATATTTGATGGTGTATGTATTATTTTCAGAAGAGTGTCTGGTTGCTGCTGGAATACTGTGCTAAAATTAATGCATTTTACTCATTTTACTGAATGAGTAACCCTAAAAAAATAAATGTTATATTTCATCATCATGCTAATTCAGGTACATCTACATTTCTACATACTGCTTGTGTTTATTTATCACCTGCAGTAACTATATCAGCAATCTATATGAGATATATCAGAAATTGGCATAGGCCTACACCCTGATCGTATTGCATTTTCCAACTGGTTGCATGATGTAATCAAAATTCAGTGATGACATTTCTGTGAACGTCAATTTTGATTTCAGGTTGAATATTGTAAGTGGACGGTACATTAGATTTCTGCAGTGTATTGCTCTTAATACTCAGCATTAAGTTTAGACTAAAACTTACTGACTGGGCACCTGCCACTATGCCTGAATCACTGTACTCATTAATGACGAGGAAACCATGGCAACGCTTCAGCCACGGCGGTGGCATGACACGATGACAAAGAGGTGCGTTTATATAATCTCTTCACGGCTGCAGATCCCGGAATGTGCAGCAGATGACTAAATTTAGTTGTGTGCTATCCTTCCTCTTCTGAGGCTGTTAGGGGAGTTTGAGTCAGTGGCATTTCCCTTTAGTGGGGAAAGAACGGCAAAGTTAGCTTGCACTACATTCTGATAAAAATAAGCACCAAAGCAAAGCAAATGAGCTTACAAGATTCATGGCTTTCATAAGAGGCCGAGCTGCGGTTTTGGTTGCTATTTAAAAATTCAACCCAATAATGAGACGACACACAAGGCAAAGGCAAGGTGTTCCCCAAGAGACAGTGCGTGTCATTCTTTGTTGTTTTTGTTTCAGACACCACATGTGGTTTTTGAGTGTGGGTACAAAAAGTAACTCAGTTCCCCCAAATATGCTAAAGATGCTAAGTGGCAAAAGGGAATTATTTAGGGAACAGCTAGCACCATGATGAATTAACTTTTGTTCTTTCTGGTATTAGCATAATATAGCACAGTCATGCAGCCCATATATGGAAACTAAGCTGCATACCTGCATACCTGCATGGCTTTTGTGATGTCACAAAACCAACAAATCAATATATATCCACCTATCCAGCCTACAGCAGTTTCGTTCTGCCTATTCATACAGAAGTTATAAGGAGTGTGTCCGCCTCAACTGCTTTTTAAATGAGGCTCTATTCAGGGCAGCCAGTCAGATCAGAGGTCCTTTAAATATATTGATCTTAAAGTTACATTAACAACCTAACTTTATCATTGTTTCTATGTGGTAATGAGAGGTCTGACAATGGTCCTGTAAAAATGTCTTATAATTGTTTTTGGTAAATAAACTCCATATAAACAGTCCAATAAAAGTGTAGCTCAGTGTAAAAAAAAACAACAACAATAATAATGGGACATTTGAGCCACTCAGTTCAGCTATGGCACTTTCATAGTATGCACTGTCACATCCAGGTCCACACCCCTTAGGAGCATGCTCTAATGTTCTAATGCCTCCAAAAATGACAAGAGAAGTTATGCGAATGAGCCAAGATCCTGGGCTCAGCTAGGCACCAGAAAATTACAAGCAGGATGAACTTTACATAAACCAGACCATACTGTAATGTAAGTATTGAGATCCATCCAAAATTAATTTCATGTGAAATAAACAATGAGATCCAAGAGTAGGCTAACACAGAGAAGGGTTTGAAAGCATTTCCACCGTTGACGCCACTGCACACGCAGTTTCTGAGAAGTAAACACCAAAAATAATTGCACGGCATGCTGGAGTTAGGTTAGGTGTTCCACCAGGCCATAACAACAGTGGCAGATATTCAAGAATTACAGATTATACAATTATAAAAATGTGTCTCAAGAAACAGCCTCACCCTCAAAGTGAATGTCATGGAGACTAGACATTATTAATGCTGGTGTTGAATGCCATTCATATTTGATGACGTTGTGATTTCACAATGTCCAGTGTTAAAAAAAAAGCACAGCAATTCACGAAGAGCAAGTGCATTACTTTCGTCCTCTCATAACCATGCCTATGATTAATGGCATCTCTGAGGCCATTTTTCCAGCCTTGCAGATATATAGGTTGAGTGAATTCTTATTATATTACCTTGAATTATTGATGACGTCCTATGGCAATTGTGGCTTCGGCGTAGTAGTGTAATTCCCATTTATCAATAGAGTAACCCAGTTTATTATTTATGGGCACATTAGACGTTGCAAAAATGCTTCATCACATTGTCATGTTAATAATATATGGCACTCAATTACACACACCATGAAAACCCACAAGGTCTTTTAACACAGCCTGGGAAACCTGCACAATTTCCCCCCAAAGTCCAAATATATCTAAGGCTTTTATCCACTGCTGTAGTCCATATGTGCTGAAATGGTAAGATGTTATTTTTAAAATTAAGTTTCTTAATAACAGAAATTTTATTTGAACACATAAAATGTTATTATTTTAATAACTGGTGACTAATTATAACCTGTTCGAATTCAGTTTTACTCGTAGTAATTACATTTTAAGATACAGTTTCACTTTTAACTAATCATTCACAGTGTTTTCCAGTTCATTTTCATGAGAGGAACAACTAGTAGTACGTAACCAATTTTAAAGAGGCAAAAATGAAATTATTACTGTTTTTTAATATGAAAGGTCATCCTTGTGACTAAATGACAAAAGGGTTCATGAACGTACTGGATCTCATGATTTAGTTTTTGTTGGTACAGGTTGTGGAGATGATGCGGTGCCAGCACCAAGAATCCAGACAGGAAAAAATTCAAAGAAATGTGAGTCATTTTAGTCAGATCTTGTGATTTTAAACAGCGCGTTAGAGAGAGTGGCCATAGTTCACTCCATCTCACAACACCTTTATTAATTTACCTATACACTGTTGATGTGGGCATGCACACTAAGTGATGTGGAAGGGCATGCTGACCTGACAGTTTAAAAATATGTAGACTCTGATTTGCGGTAGCCACTGTATGTAACTTGTGATGTCTAAGACAGCACTACATTATATGTAATTCCAAAAAGGTGGTTTGTGGCCGTGTAACATTTGAAAACTTTCATATATGATTTTATGAACTTTTCAATTCACAACATAAACTGTGAAATAAAGTATACAAAGATAACAGGCTTAAGATTTTTAGTATAACAAAATGCTGTTCCCTGTCTTCTTTTTTTTTTTTTGCTAAGGTTCATTATATTTTTCAACCCCTTTGTTTTATAATTGTGCTTGGCTAATAATAAATAAAATAATAAGGCAAAACGGGGTCATGCTCGATGTAAAGAAAGTGTATTTTTTTGCACATGGACGATTAGAAATGAACATTTAAAACTGAAAATTCCAAAACTCCGAAACCTTTAACTAGGCAAAAACAGCCTGAATGTGCGCGAAAATGTTCTAAAATATTGTGCATTAAAAGTTCAGATGACTTTCCACACACATATGGAAGGATCACAAAAATCTGATTCCAGAAATCTGCTGATGTGTGATGTCATTTAGAACTTGATCTGAACTTCTGCCAATAAACTGATGTGTGATGTAAGTTAGAACTTCGGCCGCTCTACTGACGAAATGTCTCCTCCACACTCTAAAGCTGACACTAAGATACAGATCCTGCCCTGTTTCCCCACACCGTGCTGGATCACTGCTTAACATGACGTCACTCGTCCATGCTGGGCTGGGAGGCTGAGGATGCGAACAGGTGTAAGACCGAGTGCTAAATACTACGATGAGCGCCACTAGTGAAAAATATGTGGTTTACAGTAAACCACATCACCACCCTGCACATTTAACCATCACTGACACGCAGCAAATAAGTCTGATTCATGTGCAACACGCGCTGCATTTCAGCCGAACGAGGCAGCGAAACGTAGACCCTGAAAGCGCGGACATTGGAGAGCATGTCATGCAGGTCGATGTGTGAATTACACAGCTAATGATGGCATCAAAACGCACTTACCAGAAACTACAGGACTCGCCTCGCTTTCCACGCTCACTCCTTGCTCTGAATTTATCGCTGAAGGTGGGCGCTACACCCTGCCATCGTTCACGGCTGGGTCATGGAGCCGTTTGAGTGTGTGGGTGGGTGCGAGGATGTGTGTGTGTGGGTATGTGTGCTCGAGGACGGCGCTGAAATCTAGACCCTTAAACGTCTGCAAGCGTGTTTCTGTGGCAGCATCGCGCTGCAGCGGCGAAGGCAGGGCGCATGCGCGGAGCGAGTGATTCACGGACCACCACCCAGCTCATGGGTGGAATGAGAAGGGGGCACGGACGGACGAGGCGCCCGCGTGGAAAAATGGTCCAAAACAGCCTAGACGCTGTACAGTGGACTCGTGTTTGTTGGACGTCCTTCCTTGTGGCAGGAGACTGTTTGCCATGGCTTGGAAGATAAGGACCTTATTCAGTTGAATTGTTTGATTGAGAGAGAGAGAGAGAGAGAGAGAGCGAGAGAGCGAGAGACTGTTATAGTGATTCTGGATGTGTGTGTGTGTGTGGCGGGGAAGGGGGGGCGCCGTAGAAACCCATTCAAGTGGAAAAGCAGCTCCATTCACACAGCTCTGAGAGACACAGTCGTGCAGAATCCCATTACAGCATCATTCTCCCAACACATTCTCTCACACCCCCCCATCTCCCAGCACTGACAACATTTCCTGAATAAGCCACACACACACACACACACACACACACACTCACAAAACTGTAAAAAAGAAGACAAAAATACACGCTTCTTACGTTAAATAGAAGGAGCACATACACTTTTACTCTGTATGAAAAAAAGAATCCTCACACAGTCTTCATAACAGCTACGCTTCATAATAACTTAGAAAACTGTGAAGTTAATATTGAATACAACAAAGGGTGGGCTGCACTGACTACTTAAACTGTATCATGTCCCACATATTTCTTGGATTTACTTTTGTGCCCAAGGAATTAAGCGAGCTGTTTTGGTTACTGTGCTTTAAGACACATGTAAATTACTTCTGCTCTGATTTCCTGGCCTGTATCGTGCCACACTGAAAAAGCACTCAGGACTGAAACACTCCTTGTAAGAATGAATGGGTAGGGCACACACACTGTAGGACTAATAGGGTGATATATGGAAATTGTTTGGTTCTCATGATATCACAAAAACAATGAATTCAAAATAGCCTTCAACTTTACATCTTTGGACTGTATGGACTTGGATGTAGAAAAACTTTAACAATGACTGCTTTTTAACTGGAAAAGAAAACCCCAGAAACTTCAGTTTTCCACGATATGGGCCCTTTAAATGGCTTTTGCACATGCAGTGACTTTTCATACACACTGGTAAACAACACCACTCAAAACTGAAATAAATCACTACAGTTATCACTACAGTATATACAGGGTATCAGAGGTCTTAGATATCAAAACAAATGTATAAATACATTGCATACATAATTGTACACTTAGTCTTGACCGCATTAGTTGAAGTAACCACTAATAAAACAAATAAAAAAACACCCCCACAAAACATCAAATAAAAGAAAAAAACATTTAAAAGAAAAGATGGCCACTCCATCTAAATGATCCAACATTCACTGGATCATAGTTTCAGATACGGCCACATGGTGGTGCTGTGACACTGCAAAAGCACTTTGCTTTGACTTTACTAAGTTGAATCAGGTGTTGATTGAATCATGTTTGGATCAGAATGTGACTGGTGTATCCAGGTGGCTATAACAATGTTTTCCATACTTCCATACTTATGAAAATACAAAGCATATTCCTAAAGCATCAAGTTTTATTTATGTGAATGACGTGTCGACTCATGGTGATGGTTAAAGTCTTCTTAATGACATCCATCCACCAGCAAGCAGCAGACCTGTGGAAGAAGCCAACTAGTAAGGGTTAGACAGGTAAAACACAATTCCTAGCATTGGAGCAGGTTCTACTAATGTCCTTGAATTCTAGGAGTCAGACACTGCTAATGTGTTCTGTGGGGCTGGGAAGACCTCTGATACAGTCTTTCAGTTCCCCATCTGGTTGTTTGTGCATGTGGCTCAAGTCTAAACCTTTGATGTGTGCCGGAAAGCCATTCCCATTAGAGTCAGTGAAGCTCCTCTCGCACAGGATGGGGGTTGGTGTGACGGAATACACCTGGCAAGCTGAGTTGCTCAGAAAACGTTTCCTCTTTTTCTGATAGCTACAGTGGAGGTAGCGAGAAAAGGCATGGCGGTAAGTCTTGTTGAACAGAGTGTAGACCAGTGGGTTAACTCCTGAGGATATGTAGCCCACCCACACGAAGATATCCATTAGATTGAACAGGTGCTCACTGCAGTCGTCTCGGCAGATAGCAACCAGCACATTGGTGATGAAGAACGGACACCACATCACCAGAAAGAGGAAGAACACCACGCCCAAGACCTTGGAGGCCCTTCGCTCATTCTTAATGGCCTGCGTCATACCTCGCCTACCTTGGCTTCTTAAAGTCAAGCACCCATGTGCTGTTAGAGGAGAGCTCAGCGGCTTGGCAACTACTTTGCTCTGGGTGGTAGATGGTTCCTCATTTAAGAGGCTGATGCCACTGACACTGGCCTGGGGTGAAGGCTGCCTGGCGTTCACATCAGCATAGCTACTGCGATCACAGGAGAAAGCTGCCGTGTGCTGTTGAAGGACTCTCATGGTTAGGTAGTAGCAGACCACCATGATGAAGAGTGGGACAAAGAAGGCCACAATGGAGCCAACGAGTACAAAGCATGGCTCATTCAGCACACAGCTGCCATTTACAAACACCTTCTGCTCGTCCTGCAGGCCAATCACTGGGATGGGCAAGGAGACAACTGGTGGAAGAACAAGAGCAGAAATAGACAAGAGCTAGTGAGGCTTAGGAGAGGAGACCAAAATGAAAGATTTCATTTATTAACCAAGTACTCGTTATTTAATATGCTGCATCTGTAATTTACACCGATGTTGTATACATTGAACTGTCAGGTTATTATGTACAAACACTTGGGTTCTTCATTCGTGGATCATCTGTCAACCTGTCATATACAGATGGGTGGCAAAAGAAAACTAACATAAAATGTGCTAATCCACGTGAACAGCTTAAATGCAGTTACGCATGCATTTTATAAATTGCTGTAACTGTACTGGAGAGGTGGACTGTCTTTCTAAAAAAGGTTTCCCTCAACTAGTGCTGTGATAATGGTGATGGACAACACTGTCTAACATGTTGGTCCACAGTCTCCCACATGTGTTTAGCTTGGTTGAGAACTAGTAACTGTGAAGGCCACAGCATGCGGTTTACATTACTTTCATGAAAGCATTGTCATCCTGGAAGAGATCACTCCCATCAGGATACAAATATTTAATAAATCATAAATGTATTTTTTTTATTTGTATTGATTTGCAGTGACCCATCCCCTTGCCATACACATATGTCAGTGTACAAGCCCACTTTTGGAAAATATGGTGAAAGATAACTCATCTGACCACTTATTTCTGTGTTGTCAAGCATCTGTGTAGACAACCACTCATATCTAAAATGTGGATTCCTCTTTGTAATGAGGTATTCATGAACTGCTTCCCTCAGTATCCCTCTCTATGTAGTTAAAGACAGATTGTTGTCAACTGGGCCTCAGTAAAGGCCCAGAGTGAATAGGCTGGTCAGACGGGCCGGCTCTGTCCTGGACTGCTCTCTGGACTCCATTGAGGAGGTGGGTGAGAG
>JBBPCY010072262.1:0-11186 GCA_037974405.1 Brachyalestes nurse | reverse complement strand
AGGAAAAACTCCCTCAGCTGGAGGAAGAAACCTCGGGAGGAACCAAGACTCAAAAGGGGAACCCATCCTCCTCAGGTTGACCCGGAGAGAAAGGAACAACAATCATAATTGGCATAACGAAAGAGGGTCTTAATGAACAAGACTATAGACAGTTAGGCCCTCTATGGCTAACATGTTTTAGTGTCCAGAGAGGTAAATATGGATATCTTTGATTTAGTCACAATGTGATTAGAGGGTCAGAGGAGACACACTCATCCTGACACATACACACATACACACACACACGTACACTCACACACACACACACACACACACACACATACACTCACACTTACACATACACATACACATACACATACACATAAACACATACACACACACTCACTCACACTCACACTCACGCATAAACATACACATACACACACACTAGGGCATTAACACAAAAGTCGACTAGTTGACTTCAGAGGCACTAGTGGACTCTGCCTGATAGAAGTCGACTAGTCAAGTTTTTATTTCCTCTCTCTGTGCGCTTGTACACACAATGCAGTCTCTGCCTCTGATTGGCTGACGCTGACACGTGTTCCGTGACTTAACCAATTGTTGTAGTCCCTTCATAAAAGGGGCGGTAAACACAACCACAACAAGGCGAGAGACACGGCAGCAGAGACACACACACATCACATGTGTGGAGAGACTTCACTCTAGACACAAAAACAGCACGGAGACCTGCACAATTTGCAAGTCGGTGTTAAAGTACAGTGACAGTACCGGCGTTCTGCAAGGCCACCTGACACGGCACTGCTAGCTAGCATGGCTAACGCTAACACTGCAGGGTGTCGTCCTGCCGGCTTAAACTGTTCCCTCTCAGACGGACACTTACATTTGCCAGAAAATTCAAGATATCAGCCTTTGTTTTGTTTTGTTTTGTTTATTTGTCGTGTTGACTGTTAATGTTACAGAGAACTTTTAATAAAAGTTGCTCAATGTTGCACACCCCTGTTCCTCCTCGGCGTATGTGATGATGTCATCAAATGACTAGTTAAAGTCGACTCGACTATCCTGACCGACTAGTCGACTTGAAAAAAACGTTAATCGTTAATGCCCTAACACACACATACACATACATACACTCACACTCACACACACACACATATACACATACACACACGCACACACACACAAACACACTCATCCTGTCT
Organism: Brachyalestes nurse; assembly: GCA_037974405.1. NCBI lineage: Eukaryota > Metazoa > Chordata > Actinopteri > Characiformes > Alestidae > Brachyalestes > Brachyalestes nurse. Next base: position 9,987 of record JBBPCY010072262.1, on the reverse strand, counting down.
CCAGCCACACACACTCTCACACACTTTAACTAGTTTTCTCAAGGTTTAGAAAGAACAAAGCAGAAACTGACCATGTAATTTTGGATAATTTCCAATTTTGGACCATTTGGATTTTGATCAAATCTCTGCACAGTGAAAACAGGACAAAGGTTAGATATCAAAGAAGCAAGATACAACTGCCCGCAAAATACATTACTATAAAAACAACCTTCATGTATATAGGAACATTCTAAGCCTAATCACTACCCAACTCTAACCTTAACTTCACCAACAAACTAACAGTCTAACAGTGATGTTAAAATAATAAATGTATTATTTGTTTTAAAAAGGCACTTTATAAAGCCAGGACCAATTGTAGCTAAGCTGGTTTTGGTCCCAGGTCCGGAGAGCTTTGTTACTCTCTTACACAAACAGAAGCTGATTTGGTGTTTCTGGGGCCCCAGGTGAGGTTGTGTTAGGAGGCCTCTATGTTTATTTTAATGAAAAAAACAATATTTATCATTCCATTGTTTGGTCATTCCAGGGATGCTCTGATTAGGCAGCTGAGGTGTTACAGTATTTTATTTACAGTCAAAATCATATTCATTTTATTTATTTAACTCATGTCCAGTTGGGGGCTCCCTGATGTCCAAGGGCTCCACGCATGTACACACGGTCCTACACTTCAAACAAAAGAGACGAAGCTGGTCTGCAAGCTCCTAAATGATTTTGCTGATGTGCACACTCATGTTTAGCACAGTTTTAACATTCTTTCCTGATATTTCTAAAACTTTCTCTAACAGCATCCCCTACACACAGAACACACATACACATTTAACATTCAGCAAATAAACTAAATAAAGTTAAACTCAGCACATAAATAGACACTGGGGACATTTTTCACTGAAAATCATCAAAATGTGTCATTTGACCCCAGGGTTTACAAACTTTTGCACTCAACTGTACACTTAATCCAGTACTGGTGGCATTCAGGAATGGGGTGTTAAGTGTGTGTTTGAGAAATGGGACACGACCGAAAAGCACTGGAAACAAGCACGAGTGCACAAAAGTGCAAGTGTGGAGTTTAGAAAGGGGGAATATCTCCAGAGAGAGAATCTGCAGGGGAACATTATAGGCACTCTACAAGAACAACCAAAGCAGAGGTTAAATCGACAGAACTTAACTGTTATGTCATCCTTACACAGCCAAAACCCTCATGCCAAAGACGCCCCCTCAGGAATGTGTGGCCTGGGTTCGCAACCTCTCCTGCACATTAGAGTGTGGAAGGAATGAAAACTGACCAGGGCCAAGTATTGCCATGTGTAACTACCACCATCCTTCATTAATGAACTGCCCAGGACTTGTAGAGTTTTTGCGTCTCCTGAAGTGCGGTTTGATCCTTGTTTATTCTGTAAGACCCTCCTCTCCCTCCCCGAGCCCAAACCTTTGACCACTACCTGACCAGTCCCCTGACCTTCCACATTCCTCTTAATGAGGCGCTCTGTTGTGTCTGTGGGCCGTCAGAGCTGAGACTGAACGGTGGTCCATGTTTTGATGGAGTACCGCTGATAATCTTATCATAAACACTTCACGGCTCCGCAGATCTGTTTGAGAAAGCGGAGATAAGGCAGGGTATGCTTGTCAACTAAAAAAAATCACACGGGGGACACATGCTGACTGGCACACCTAACAGAGTTTGTGGTTTGGATGTACAGTTCTAGGAGAGAACAGTTATAGAAACCTCACATCCTGTGAAGGTTCTTCACAGTTATACATTAACATTAAATGCCTGAAAGATCCATTAGCTTATAGAACTTAAAGTCCAGTGGCATCACTTCGAAGAACCCTATAGACAGTTATGTTGTGTACAGTACTATTACATTTATTAACAGAACAATATAACAATATAAAAATGATATATGTGTGGTTATAGAGTTATCCCTGTGATAGGGAGTGCTGTGTGCTGTGCTCTGTTCACACATGACTATAATGGGGCCACTTTACTTTATTAAATATATTAAACCAAACTTTACACAGGAGCCTTAACATTTAAATTAAAATAACACCAAATGCATCAGTATATAGTATATAGCGTGCACCTGTCTGCCTTTAGCAGAAGCTCTAATGTAGAGAGACCTGATACAAACCTCGATACAGATGTAGAGTTAGGAGTCTGTGCCTGCCAGGCTGAACACGAGTCTGCTGCCTGCACTACAGCTGTGCTGCCCACTAGGCCACACTTTATTCTCCTTTTGGGGCACTTGCTTTCAGTTTCTCAGATAAATCTCCAGAGATATTTTTCCTTTTTTTAGTACATACCTTCAAAGCCCTTCAAGTTTTATAAGCAAGCTGCGTTTTCATGATTTAAGTAATTCCAAAAGTAAACGTTCACTTTTCAGCTCGTAAAAGTTTCCACCGCATCTCAGTCATCCAGTTTGATAGGCGCTTTATCTGACAGCGAAAGTTTTGTTGCACTGTTGAATAATAGTGTCTTTTTAAAAGGGAACATAATGTCAGTGAGAGTTCTGGGAAGAGCTTACGGTAGCAGCTGTACGTGATTGGGAAGGATGCAAGAGTTAAAGTGACAGAACCCTTAGCAAAAAGTAGTATATAAAAAGTAGTTCATTTAATTATACTTGAGTATAAGTATAGCAAGTATACGGACCATGCACTTGTAGTGTACTAATTTAATACTTCTTCGGACTAAATTGGAACATTTTTAAGTTTATAAAAGTATACTTTACGTACTTTATAAGGTCATTTTAAGTTTACAAAAGTATACTTTATATACTTCCTATACTATTCTTATGTATATAAAATATAGTATGTAAAAAGTCAACTTGAAGTATACTGCCTCAGTTTTAGCATAAAATAAGTATACTTGTACACTCGAATAAACTACTTTTTGCTTTTCTGGCACTGAAAATCAAGAAGCGGTACTTCATAAATGTTTTGACTAATGGTGGTCTTTGACTTATGCTCAGTACATTTGGAGACTTTTGCTTCTGTCGCTCAGACCAGGAGAAGGAAGGCAAACTTTGCTAACAAACCAGAGGTCAATAGTCATCCAAACGGTTTCTGTACCAATCGCAGAACTCTTTCTGAGGATATATAGAATATATATTTTTAAGTTTTCACTCATAGAGAAAAAAGAAAAAGATGCATGGTTCTTTAAGTGTTCATGGTTCTGTACAAATTCACTGTTAAAGAATACTTTTTTATAAGCTGTATGAGACGTACTGAGTGAAACATGGGGTCTCAAAGATTGGTGAGGCTTTCGGTGGGACAGGGAGATGAAGTCAGTTTTTTATATATTTTTGCCTGTGCGCAGTGATGTAATCAAACAAACATTTATACATTTTCAAGGTAAATAAAAGGCACTACATTTACCAGACACTTTTATCCAAAGCGACTTCCATCCCCTAACTACAGGGGGCAGTCTCCCTGGAGCAACTTGGGGTTAAGGGTCTTGCTCAGGAACCCAGTGGCGGTAGGCAGAAGATAGGATTCAAACCCACAACCTCTTGGTCTAATAACAAGTATCCCACTAGGCCTCCAGCACTGTCCTGCCTGGGCGGAGAGCTGGATGTGGTTTGAGAGGTTTATGGAAAGTCTCTGAACAAGATTTTGGTGACTACTGACTTCTAGTGCGGTAATTATTCCAGTTCTAAAATAATAAAACACCAAACATGTCTTCACTGACCATCTACATCGTGCATTATTCAGTGTTTTACAACATGTTGCAGACATAATATCTAGACATGAGCTAATTAACCGTATCATGATGTTCTGGGAGGCCCTGAGTGACAGAAGAGGCCAGTCGAGTGTTCCTGACTGACCAGTAAGGAATAATATTAAAATATCTGAAGCAGACAGTAAAGTACAGCACACTCCAGAATTACTCGCACCCTTGATGTGAGTGAAGAAGGCAGAGTAAAGCTCCACTTGATGTTCATCATGTTGACTTTACTGAGCAGACGAACAAAATTCAGAAGTTCCACTAGTCCATCATCAGTCACAGGTGATCACAAAATACATTTTATTCCAAAAAATGTTATATTTATCAGCAACCCTTCATTTAGTACTGTCCAACAGAACAGCAATGTTTCTGCTCTTGTAATGTTGTGTAGACTTTATAATGTTTTATAGACACAAAAGAACTGATTGTCAGCCATTTCTCACTGGGGAACCTCCAGCAGGTCCTGGGTCTTCTCATCCTGCAGATCCTGGGTCTTCTCATCCAGCAGGTCCTGGGTCTTCTCATCCTGCAGATCCTGGGTCTTCTCATCCTGCAGATCCTAGGTCTTCTCATCCTGCAGATCCTGGGTCTTCTCATCCTGCAGGTCCTGGGTCTTCTCATCCTGCAGGTCCTGGGTCTTCTCATCCTGCAGGTCCTGGGTCTTCTCATCCTGCAGATCCTGGGTCTTCAAATCCTGCAGATCCTGGGTCTTCTCATCCAGCAGGTCCTGGGTCTTCTCACCAACGCGTGGGTTTTCAGGTGGATTGAGTTCAGAGGACTGGGATGACTGTGGCAGAATCTTAAAACTGTGTACGTTTAACCATTTTAATGGATTTTGAGGCATGCTTTGGATCCAACCAAGACCAAACATCAGCTTCTTGGCAGAGGCAACGTTTGGTATTATGTGTTTTTCTCTGCAACCACAGCACCCGGTTCCGTCTGACCACAGCACCCGGTTCCAGTTCCAGTGGCATCTGGCAGACTGCTTGTGGCGAAAGGAGAGGAAAGCCTTCTTTCTGTCCCACCTTCCCAAACATTTATGGCAGATTTGGAGACATGGTGACCCCAAGTTGCTACCAAACTCTGTAATTATGAGATGGTGGTCTGGAGATGTTTCTAATCTTCTTCTTCACTGTGGCTGTGTCAGTCCAGGCTTCCATGATCATTTTGAATCTCTTACACTTCTCCATGACTGACATGGGCATTATAGTCAAGCAGCTTTCCTTGAATCCATTCCTTGATTGGAGCGGCACACTTTTGCCTCACTTTTGTATCACCTCATTTTTAAACCCTTGTGAAAAAGGAAATCAGTGCCGACACACTGATGAGTGCTTTATTCTTAGACCAAACTTATCTTTTTTCAATTTAATAAGAAGATAACTGATAAAACAAAGACTTTTCAGTCTTTAGAAAGGGTGTTAATTCTTTGTAAGGAAATGTTTTTTGTAACAATGAGAATGTATGTAAGTGCATGATTACCTGCAGTGATCTGCAGTGGTAGAAGTCCAGGCTTCTCTTTCAGGATTAAGGCTTTATGGCCCCATACGGCTGACCCTATTAAGTTTGTGTTGAATTGCTGCCACCCTGTGGACAAAAACAGCCACACATCGGATTTCGAGTCTGAACCCTTCCAACAGCTCTCGTTTCACAGATAACCAGACAGCAGTAGAACATTTATACAGCAGTCGAGAACCAAAATACACAAAGACAAAAAATGAAGAAAATGTTTGTATGAACTTTAATCATGCCGTTTATGCCCATTGAGTCTGGTGCAGTAGAGCATGTTTAAACTTTTCTGCCTCAGCAGAAAATGCAGCTGCAGTTAACATTAAGATTGGATCAGAAATCCCCAGAACCGTGTTTCTGAGTGCGCGTGTTACAAATGGAAGTACATGCAAATTTGAGTTAAATCCTTTCCAGAGTTGCGATCAATACTTCATTAGCTGTTAAGTTGCTTGCTTTTTACAGTAGGACCTAGTCTTTTTCTCAATGTGTGTGTGAGGCATGTGCATATGGCTTCATTAAAAGTACCCTCATTGTAAACACACACACACCAACACATATATATATATATATATATGTATATATATGTGTGTGTGTGAAATATATTTATATACACACACATATATGGTGAAATATGGCTGTACTCAGAGGCGGGAGGTTTGAAAGTAGCCAAGCCGAGAGATTTATTTATTTCTCCTTGCTGCTGATTGGCTGCTGCCCTTTGACGCAGCTGCAGTCCAGAATTTCCCCCGTGGAGCGTCTCCAGTGTTCTCCTGTTTTTCGTTTTGTTCTTCTTAAAGCCGTGTATTTTTATTACTGTAAATTAAATGAATTTATTACTGTATTTACCTGCTTATAAAGAAAAGGCGCTGCATGAATTACAGTATTTACATTCTAGCACTGCAGGAGACAGCAGTTCAGTGTAAACTGTACAGTACAGATACGGGTTTACCTTAATATTTTCTTTAAGGGTAATGAGTTTAAAATGAAATTAAAGTGTTCTGGGAGCATATTTGGGTGCATATTTAGGGTTTACACTATAAAAATATTATACGGGGTGCTCTTGGAATGTAATATATACTGGGGGGATTACTGTATACACACAGACTCACATAAACACAAACACACACACACACACACACACACACACACACACACACACACACACACTTTATACTCTATAGGATCTCTCCCATAACATTTTTATTTCTGTAATATAAGCTTTTATATAATACTATTAGCGTTTCTGAAAAAGAAGCTTTATGCAGCATATTAATACTGAATACGTTTTTAATACCTTTACCTGTAAATTCTTTTATCATAGCAGAAGACACAGCTCTGGTTTATAATGTCATAATGAAACTGCAAAGATTGTCTCTTCTCCCCCTTATGGCCTTGGCTAAGAAATGTTCTCTTCTGAACAGTCAAGGGAGCTCTAAACAGAGACCCTGAACCAGTCTCAGGGTCTTCTGAATGCTCACAGTGAGGCCTCAGCAGAACAAGACAAGATATATAGTGTTCAAATGATTATTGTTTAAATTATATTTTGATTCGACTGGTGGTTAACTGGAGGGAGTCCGATTCACCAGGCTGCAAACTCAGAGCACATTCATTGAATAATCATCACTGTTAGTTCAATATTTAGTGGAGTAATCTGGCTTGTTGTTTTTCTTAAAGGTCAAACAATAAAAAAAATTAAGTTGAGCAATTGCAAAACATGCATCATCTTTAGCTGTCAACATGCATTTTAACTTACTAATGTATCAAACATAAAAATTCTGCTCAAATTTGTTGATCTATGTTGCACTTGTTGACTTTTGAAGAAAGATTATTGGGTTGAAATATTACTTTTTTAGTCCAGCAGCACTGGAGACTAAAACACTGAACTGCCCATATTTCGTTCTTCAAATGAACTGTGCTTAAGATGACCAGTGACATTTAACTATCCAGGCTAACTTTTATTTCAGTTTGACATTAAAAAAGTGCAGCAGGTTGACACTCACACACATTGTTTTAAGTCAGCATTGGACGTAAATCTAACAGATCATTGCTATAGAGTCAAGCAGCCTGCTGTCTCTGAGGAAGACAGTTCAGTTCTGCCTACTGTTATTCACACACTTATTACTGTAAGGAAAATTGACAGATGCAATATGATGCGTCAGTATAAGTCAGATAAGTGAACATCATGTGTCATTGTAAGTCAGATCCAACACCTTTGGGATGAACTGGAACGGAGATTGTGATCCAGACCTTCTCATCCAACACCAGGGTCTGACCCAGTGGCGGCTCCTGGTCAATATTTTTGGTGAAACAAACCAACCTTCATCCCCGGCACGTGCCGCGAAACAATCTCAGTACCTCACTGAACCCTGGGCAGCTTGATTTTCTTGCCCTAAGTAACATTACCTACTTCACTTCCATGTTCTGCTGTTACTGCCTCACATTCTGATGTATCTTCTCTCTCCTGCTCTTCCTCAATCTCCTCATAGTTAGTGTTAAATCTCTTTTATTGTACATATCTTACAAACACGTAATAGTAATGCTTATTTCAACAGTACATAATTAACAATATTTCTAAGTCCCAAAAAACAGCTAACCTTTCTCACCTTATAAATTAGTTCTACCCTCCTGGTCTTCTTGGTGAAGTTGTTAATCACTCTGTCACACCAGCAAGGATTTTTTCCAAGGACTTCACCAGTGCCCAGCTTGGCTGGGTGGTGGGGATTGCTAGCAAGCGGTCAAGCTAAAAAGCTAATGCCCTTCCTTCTGTGCACTCATAGACAAATATTAAAATATAAAATAAAAAGAAATATTATTAATAAATACTAGTAAATAATATGTTACGCGTTTAGTTATGTATGAAGCTTCAGTCTCACACTCAAGGTCAGTGCACAATACAGAAAATAGAATGAAGTGTAAACAAAGGTGGTGATTGGCCAGAGTGTTATGTCAGTCATTTTAAAGCAGAGAACTACCCTGTCACAGCAGGCAGTCACTTGTTTCACGGGTGGGACTTATTTACCATTAGAGTCATTGAAACCTAGAAAATCCACGAGCCGCGGGTGTCTGAGGAGATTTACATTGGAATGAATGAGGCGCCACTGAAGCATGTTTCACTGAAATTCTCTGTTTCACCACAGCTGGGGGTGGCGCTGTTTCACGTTTTTGAGCAGAGCCGTATACAACTGTAACGCTATTGAAGAGCTGAAATTAGGAGAGCAACCTTATTTTTATGAGCATTTTTTTGTTTCACACCAATATTAAAGTGATAGTTATGAAGTTTTTTTGTATTAGTTTTCTTGGTTTGTTGAAACATTGTTTCACCTGTAGTCTTATAGAAACCGCCACTGGTCTGACCTCATAAATGCTCTACAGAATGAATCTGAGAAATTCCCATTCATTCTGTATATAAGCAATTTCCTCCCGTTTTCTGATTTTGAGAAACACTCCAAAATCTTGTGGAAAGTCTTCCAAGAAGAGTGGAAGCTGTTATAGCTGCAAATGGGGATCAACTCCAGATCAAAGTCCATGGATGTGAATGCAATATCATTAAAGTCCTGTTGGTATATAGTGACCATTCTGTCATATGTGAACACACAGAGTGAAATTCTTCCTTAGCACCCCGGGAGCAGTGTATGGGGATGGTACCTTAATCAGGGTACCTCAGATGTGTCACTAGCAGTCTTGGGATTCAAACCCATGACTTTCTGATTGCAGGACAAACGCCTTAACCACTAGGCCACCACCTGGCCCAACTCTAATGGTCATGTGTACCAATAATTTTGTCCACATAGTGTAGTACTTTCTCACAAGCTCAACTACAGTATCACCTAGTGAGCACTATGTGATACTCACTGTTCTCGTGACTAGTCTAGGCAACGTTAGTGCAAGTCTAGGTCACATTATTTTAATGCCAGTGTTCCTGACTGCCTGCTGCTTCACCTGGTGAACGGGTTAAATACAGGGAAAGATTTTCACACTGTGCTGTGGTGTGTCCACGTATAACAGAACGGTCACTTCACTTAATTTTGCTCCCAGAACAACTCCCTCATTGTCTGGGTCAGAGTATGTAGAACCTTCCATCGCCTTCTGCTCAGCAGGAGGGTTCATTTCAGTCTTTGGGATCAATAAGGCTAGACAGTAACAATTATTGTATGAAAAATCACGGAACCACGGATATTTTGTTCACTGCTGAAATTTAGGATGTAATACTTAACGATTTGCTGATACTGGCCAATAAACATGCCAGCATGTGAACAGGGGGAGTCCCACTTCAACACTGCTGATGCAGCACATTTTTTCACAATGCCTATAAACACTCTGCAGCTAACATTTCACACGTTTCTGCTTTCGCACATTTCACACAGTGGCCTGATGGGTCAGACTCTGGAGAAGAGTGTATCTGTATCAAATTCCAAACCCACTGTTTCCCCTTAATAGACTATTTAGCCTTGAAGGCTTAAACAAACTGTTTAACCAAGCGGATATTGCCACGAACTAGGAAAATATAAGCCAATAAACTGGGTTGGGTGGGGATGGGGAGGTCGGGTGGAGAGGCCGGGTGGGGGTGGAGAGGCTGGGTGGGGGTGGGGAGGTCGGGTGGAGAGGCCAGGTGGGGGTGGGGAGGTCGGGTGGGGGTGGAGAGGTCGGGTGGGGGTGGAGAGGCCGGGTGGGGGTGGAGAGGCCGGGTGGGGGTGGAGAGGCCGGGTGGGGGTGGAGAGGCCGGGTGGGGGTGGAGAAGCCGGGTGGGAGTGGAGAGGCCTGGT
>JBBPCY010072261.1:0-11187 GCA_037974405.1 Brachyalestes nurse | reverse complement strand
AAACAGAAGGTAAAAAAAATCAGATATAGGCAACAAATCAGAATTGAGCATCAAGACCTGCAGTGTAAACGAGGCCTTAGAGAGCTTTCAGGCCTATAAGCACTTCAGGCTCAAAGAATTTTAATTAAAATTAAAAACATTGAGTAATACTGTGAATTCTGTATCTAATTGGAAACCAGTGTAAGGTAAGGTCCTCATAATAGGAGAAATGTGGTCTCTTTTGTTGTTTTTTCTAAAAAATTTCTAGTAGAAGCATAAGATGTAGATGGTCTTTGGGGAACATCAATAAGTACAACACTGCAAAAGTCTACCCTGAGGGACATAAAGGCAAGATTCTCAAAATCTTGCTTAGACACACAATCTCTAAGCTTAGCTATTTTCTTGAGATGCCAGAATGCCGATCTAACTATAGTTCAAGTGTGATCACTGAATGTAAGATTCCCCTTTTATGATTAGAGCAAGATTTTTGGTATGGGTCGTAGGCCCTTTTTTGCAACCTTCCGTCATTGTCCCAAAACAGAACTCCATCTTGTCTTCGTTTAACCAAAAGACATTTTATTGCTTCCAGCAATTATCCTTTCCATGGCATAGCCATTACAAAAGAGAAGGACAGAGAGAAGCCAAGATTGGGACTAACTTCAAACACAGATTCCTTACTCATATGATTAAGAACTGCTGGTAACAGTGCTCTTGAGGGCCATGTCTTATGGGCTTTGGTCTCTGGCAGTCTCTGTAAAATGGGCTTGATTAATAACCTCAGGTCTTGGTCAAATGAGGCTAACTCATTTATAAAAGCAGGTGGTGGAAGTGGAAACTAGGCTCTGTTTCTCTAGCTGAATTCCCTGTGTGAACAGTGAATATATACATAGCTCCCAGGCTGTTCTATAGGTGGAAGAGTAGAGATTAAAAGAGAAAACGGCCCTCAAGCAATTACTGTTCTTCTGGTTGTATGATTTGGAAAGCATTCCTTTCCTTTCATTACCATTTACATTTCCAACCTCAAAACGGCTTATGAACGGAGGCAACGGGGGTCCATGTAAGGGTTCAGTTAGGGTTGTCACTCTTCCTGCATTCTGGCTGTCTGTCAAGGAAAAGTTTTTGACAAATGCTGAATTTTTAGCAATCTTGTTTATCAAGTTTCAACTGAATTTTTATCTAATCAAATCACTGGTCTACAAAGAATAGATCTGATTGGTTGAGAGTTCCCCTTAACATTGGGACAGTCGTTTTGGATGTTTATGCACTGCAATCATACATAAAAAAAGATATGCTTTAAACTGCATCATGAGCATAGCTACTCAACCTCTGAATCTTGCAAACCAATCAAGCTACTGAGTGAGGGCTGAGGTGGCAACCTTACATGCAATCAAATATACTACTGCGCATAAGCTCTGGATATCATTTTACACTATTGATCTTCTTACGGAAAGGAAGAAATCTGAAACATGAGAGACAGGTCTGAGATCTATTTTTATCTAAACATTTTTATCACAGCAAAGCAATTTTGTCTTTGTGATGTAAGCCAGAAATCTAATACCTAGTAGATCCAGCAAACCAAAGGAAAAAGCTTCAACCCCTGACTAACAATTTGAGTTTCCTGGGAGCAGGTGAACAAAAATCAGATCTTAGTTGCAAATTGCAAATATTATTAACCGCAAATTTTTATATACTGATGTACACAATCGTGCAATCGTATGCTTGACCTTTCAAATCAAAATAACCATTCACAATCTAGCTTTGGCTTCCTGGTCAGACCATTAGAGGAGAATCACTGAAATCAGGACTCTCATTTGTGGAAGGAAGTTGTTTCAAACACAAATCAGTCATTTTCTTTCAAAGACACAGAGATATGATGCAGTGCTATTTATTGAGGTGCACTATATCTTCACACATGGCACATGCAACCACTCAGACTCAGTCCAATTTACTGCACTGGTTATTCTGGAACACATGACTGCTGCATCCTGGAACCATGCAGCAGTTGTGCAAATCTGTGTATGTGTGTGTGTGTGTGTGTAAAAAAAGTGTTGAATGTTCATTCCTTTTCTAAACCAAACAGTTCACTCTGTATGTCTAAGCAAAACTGAAAACTGTCACTGAGGAATGACTACTTGCCTTTCACATTTAAAGTGATAGTTGCCTGGAAGATGAAATCAAACGCTAGTCACACCTGATTAAGCACCTTGGTAAAAAAAAATCACATCCACCAGCTGAGTCAAGAAATCAAGAAACAACCAATCACAGACAATCCTGCACCTAGCATGCTCCAATCACAAGCTAGCTACTCTGTGTAACACAGTCTAATCACAGGCTGGGTTCACAGTTATGGAAATGGTCCTCCAGACATGCTCCTTAAAAAGTCTGCATTATATTTTGTTCTCTTCTTGCCTGGGACACTGTTGCAGCCTTGTACTTTAACTAACAAACGTGACTTAAACTCTTATCTGGATTACACATAACTCAAAATGTTCCACAAGTCAACCAAACTGAAAAATAAGAGATGAGAAGTAAACTCCAAGCATTTCACTTAACCTGACTCTCAGATGCATCAGAGTCAGATAATCAGTAGAGCCAGCAGTCACAATCTGCAACAGAAACATAGCCATTTTAATTACCATACAAAATGACCAGTGAACCTACATGTCTTTTTAATATTTTAGTTTTCATATGTAATGTTCATAAAGGTTTTTCAAAAACAGTGGTAAATCTGGAAAAAAATTCATACTAATGCTTATTTTGTGATAGTAACGAAACACTACTCTGATATACCCAACATGCACCTTTCCACCATGTGGTCTACAAAAAAAAAATTCTCAATGCATCAATGCATCAGGCATCCAAAAATGTGTTTCTGAAATAACTCTAAGAGGGAGCCTTCAGAGGCATTAACATGTCCAGTTATAGAAAAGTAAGCTTTTCTATAATGTGATATTTCACACAAAATGTAATTATACTTTAGGTTGGTATAAGACCAGGGCAAAAGTTAGGCTTACACTGTAGGCGAAGGGTTCATTTTAAAGTTCACAAAAAATAGTTATGAGTATAGTCAAACAAGTGTGTGAAGAGTGTGTGTGTGTTTGTGTTTGTATGTGTGTGTGTGTGTGTGTGTGTGTGTGCGCGCAATGGTAGACAGAGATATAAAGATATAGTGCATCTGTAAATGCACCATTTATGTTTAATGGCATTGAAATGATTAAAATTTGTTCCAGTACATCATTTTAAAGTCGTTTTGGACATATCTGTTCTACTTCATTACTTTTACAGTGGCGCAGAAAGATGAGATGTCATAAACCCGGTTTTAAAATTACACCATTTAGTCACAGAAAAGTACAGCTTCTTCATTTTCTTCAGTTCTTTGCCATCCAATGAAGTGAGTCACCAGTCTACTTGGTCTACGAAGCCTGTAATTTATCAAAGACACAATAAAAATAAAATAAACCAAACATCACTTCGTCTAGTGTACCAGGGTGCTACAGGGATGCACGTCACGAACACAAAAGCAGGGACCGAGAAGCTCTATCCCTGTTGTGCCCTGTTTTTTCTCCATAAAGTACTGACGAAACTATTGGGTTTTTCTTGTGCTTTCCAGTTGGTGATTTGTAGGTTAGAGTAATGTAGAAATAAAGAAATTAGTAATATTTTTGGGGGGAAGTAATCAGTAAAGTAACACCATTACAATTTGAGAGAAGCAATGTGCGAATGATTACTTTTTATAATCACTGGTAAAAAAATTCAAGGCAAGGGAACTCCAGGACCAAGGCCTGAGAACCTCTGTTCTGAAAACGAATCCTAATACATAATGGCTGTGGTTTTAAATGTCCATTCTTACGCTCTTGGTAAAATGAGAGGCTAAATCACATACCAGATCATATGCGGGAAATAGCCACACATATGGCCTGAGATTTCGGTTCCAGGGCATTGGGGGTTGACCGCCATTCAGAGGAACTGGAGCAGCGCTGGCTCCCTCGAGATTCACCACTCTCCTCATCTCTGATAGCACACTCCGCTCCACACAGCAGAGTCTCACCCTATCTACCATTTTGTGGCTAACCTCATTATTCTTGTTGTGGAGTACCACGTATTTAGTAGGAGAGGGTCCTCTATATCTGACATCTCAATCAGACCATTTCCTTTTCTCAATTCCCCTCGTCATGAGTTCCGTCTGGAAATAAAGCGATAGGATGGAGTAGAGAGAAACCTGACCAGCGCAGAATTGAGAAGATTTCCTAAATCTGCGCTGCTCCTTCTTTATCAGTATATTTACTAAAAACAGTCATTCAATTTTACTTGAGCAGTTTCCATGTGGCTTTAAGACTGATATTGTAAAACTGATGCTGTAAAAAATCTGTTTTAATCAGCTGTCCTGTACAATGTGTTGAACACTTTTTATAACTTCAGTGTTAATGCTGCTACAGAACAAATACAGAGCAGATAATAGTACATCCCCGACCCCAAATGCGGGACAAAGGGGTAGATGATGGATAATAGTACATGTGTTGCAGCTTAGTTTACATATGGTCACCATAATATGCATAATGCATTTTCAAACTTTAGGAGTGTGTACATAGTACATCAAACTATGTTGTTACCTGCCAGAAGCTGAGCTCAAAACCGTCTTGTAAGCATTTTTTCAGCAGTCAATGAGGAAAGCAGAGACACATGTTAAGGGACAGCTCATCTAATTAGCGACTTCCTCACAAATAGAACACATCTGTTGATGGCTAAAATGAAGTATAAATCTACACACCGGTCATCTGTACCAGATGGCATCAGAACGCCAGAACAGAGAAAACCCCAAAGAGACACACTAAAGCATAAGAAGTAAGAAAGCTTTTATCATTATGTCTGCAAATTCTTTGTGTGGCAGCATTTTAGCTGGTTCTTTTTGTGCAATTGCTATTGTGATGGGCCAGAATGGTACACATACATCACAAGCAAGACCTGTGTACTCTCTTCCTATAAGCCATCAAAGCACAGAAGAAATATGCAGTGCCCATGCTTGGAGAAATGCAGAGGGAGAAGAATCCTTAGTAAAGCTTAAATCCTTACAAATCTCATACTGATAGAGATTTCTAAAGCAGACAAATACAGCAATATCGATCCACACAGATAGCCTGCTTAACTGAAGCTTGGTGATTTCATCTGATTAGTTCTTTAACTGTTGGCATTTTTGTTTGTTTTTTGTTTGTCTTTTTTACTATCTTTTCATACTGTGAAATATCTGTATTCACAACTGTACAAAGACAATAACAAATCAGTGTGTGCACATGTGTGTGAGGCCCTTAGCTGGATGAAGTAAAACTCAGCAGCACTAGGAAGCCACAGTGGAATCAATATAGACTGTTCCACTGCTGGGAGTTGGGAATGCAACAGAAAAGAAACAAATGTTCTCAGTCCCATTACTGCTTTGTATTTCCAGCTATTTTTCAAACATTGTTGGGGACAAACAAGAAAAAACTGTGTTTTTAGTATATTTTTCTTCATCTTAGTCCAAATTTTGTACATGTCAAACAGTGACTATTACTGGTCCTGTTTTATTTATTGGTTCTGACATACGGAATTGGAAATACGGCCAACGTGTACAGTGAGTTTGCGTGTAACCACAGACTGTCCAATTTGAAAACAAAATCTGACAGGCAAGACAGGTATTCACTCTTCATTCTAAAGATTCCAGTGAGTGACCAAATAGATCACTCCATCTTCTTATGAACAGCTGTCGCTCGAGAGTGAGTGAGTGCTCTCTCACTATGTTTGTGAGAGTTTGCTGCTTTCCACAGCCCTTTTCACTACAATATCTCCACACTGAGTAGAGGAAAGAAATCAGATCTGAGAACATATTCATAAACAATCTTAGAGTAGACACGCATGCCTTGGATCAGATCTCTCATCTGTTTATACCAGGGTTCTATAGCAGGGTCCTGGGGGACCTGTGTGGGCCAGTGTCCAGCTTCGTTTGCTTGTTCAAACACACCCAGTAAATCTGGCAGTTAACACAGGGGTGGAATCAGGTGTGTTTGAACAGAGAAATCAGCATCCTATTCTCGGCACTGGCCTTTAAGGATCCGAAAATAAGGACTTTAGTTTATATTGATTGGTCTCACAAAACTGATCCCAGATAAAGATGCACATTGCCATTCACAAATTTATTTTAAAAACTGGTAGCTTACATTGTGTGAACCTTTCATGAGGAATTGATCGATAAATTCTAAAATGACATTACAGTATTGTACATTAAAGTCAAGACAGTTCTTGCTTCTCTTTAAAAGCAACCATTTTGGAAATACAAGGTTTACCATGGTAATATTGAAAAAGTATCTGCCTACATTTCTGCTGCATTCTACTACTCGATAACTAGTGAGATTTCAGACATGCATTTGAGATGCAGGTACAGAGCTTGAGGCAGGTACAGAGTCTGTTTTTTAAAGTGTGCCACCAGCTCTCTTGGTCATTGCACACAGATGCCGCGAGTGACAAGGCTCAGTAATAATTGACACCAGAGGCTTCTCCTCTGGCTCCACATACACATCAAAACACTTCAGCTCTGGGAGGACACAAGGCTGCCATTCACGTCATCCTCTCCACACCTCAGCTCGTCACTGCTAGTCTCAATTCTAACACTTGTGAGTTCCACAATAACTTCCGACTCAACTGGCTGTAAAAGACATAGCATGCCCCCTGGATTAAGAAAGACCATTCAGGATTGTTTTGAGAGCTATCCAAAGCATGTGACATTGGATTGCTCCTATCTATTGTACCTAGTTTCAGAATTGCCTTCACAAGCAATCAAAATGCACTGTTTCAAACAATGTAGCTCAACTGTCAAACACTCTCAAAATGAGAACAAGAGCCAGTTCTTCTCCTGCAGTTGCAGGAAAAAGGTTACCTAGCACCAGCTGGCCCTATATGAAAACGTAATTGCACCCCTAGTCACTCAATCCACCAACAAACAGAATTTAGTTGAGAAATGCAATCAGTCAGAATGGACAAATCCTGGGTTGGTTACAAGGCTCTGGGAATCCAGTGAACCACAGGCACTGTCATTATCTCAGAATCAAGAAAACATGGAATAGTGGCGTTATTCTACATTTATGTGACATAATGTGTTGGGGGAAAAAGTCTTTTCTGGCAAATGAACATTTTTGTGTTACAGCACTTCACATTCACAGGCCACATTTAGACTGATTAATTCACATGAGTAATCCACTGTTAAAATATTATTTTTACTACAATGAACTAAAACATTTACAGAACTGCAGACCTTGGTCGCCTCTAACGAAGAGACTAGAAAGAGCAATAGAAAGAGACTGAGCTACAAAACTACAGCTCACCAAAAGGAACAAGGCTTATCTCACATTTGCCAGAAAACACTGTGATGACCACTAGCCCTTCGGAATAATGAATTGATACCTCCAAAATCATTGGAAGACAAGAGCCCTGTCACATCTGGTATAAAACTAATACAGCATCCCACAATAAGAAAATTATACCATCAGTAAAACATGGTAATGTTAGCATGAGGGGTGTAGTGATGCTTTTCTGCATCAGGGCTTGGGTGATTTGACATAATCAATAGGGATGAGAATCAAGAACCGGTCCAAGTTGTCCAATCCATTAGAATTGTATGGCTCCAAGGTTACTGATTATTTTTATTGACATCATCTTCAGGTGCCATGCATTGTAAAAACTCATGCATCATGACGTCAAATTCTTTGTCTAGGCTGCTGGAAAGAAAGGTCCGTGGCTACAGAGGAAAGCTTGTGGTGCAAAGCATGGCTTAATTTCACAAAGACAAAGTGCTAATTGCAATGTCTGTAAAATTTCCATTTCAAGTAAGTGTGGCAACAACAGCAAACATCTTTTGATGCAACACGGCCTAAATGACAGGAATACCACATATTTGACACTTAGTACGTTCATTGGCGATGGTAAAAATCCTAAATGAAAATGAATGCTGTACAAATACATTGTTCTGCAGAAGAGTTGTTGATTTTCTGTGCTAGTTTAATATTTAGTTCAAAGTTATTCCCTTTTGAAAGAGGGATATTGTCATTTCCTCACTAGTCATTGAAAATGTTCAAATGTATTAGTCTACACCGTGTTCAGACTCAGAGATAATAAAACAATGTGACACTGAAAAGTTGTGTAGGCCTTTTTCACACAGGAAACTGTTCAGGAATCAATAAGGGAATCAACAAATAATCACCCCGATAAGCAGAATCATGGCATCAATAAAATCTTATAAGTTTCCATCCCTAATGATTGATGGAACCATATATTCTGCCCTCCATCAGAAAATACTGCCAGAGAATGTCCAATCATCAGTCTGTGATCTAAAGCTCAAGCACAATTGGGTTTTGCAGCAAGATTTGAAGAACAAGAGCAAGACTCACACTGGATGGTTCAAAAGAAACTAAATTAAAGTTTTGGAGTGATCTAGGGAACCCCATTTAGATGCTTTGGAAGGAACTCAAATGGGCAGTTCATGCTCAACAGTCTCCAAATGTAGCTGATAAAAGCAATTTTGCAAAGAAGAGTGGGCCAAAATGCTCCCACTGTAATGTGGAAGATCTCAGGTCATAAGAAGCTTTCGGTTGCAGTTGTTGCTTCTAGAAGTGGCCCAAACAGGTATTACACTGAAGCGGCAATCACAGGTGATTATAGTTGTAAAACATTATTATTATTAAGATAATAGGAGTTGCATATTATAGATTTTTTGTATTGCATTATGTATATTTTTCAGGACAAACTATTTAGTGCAAGAACCACAAAAAGTGCAAGGAAATCACCAAAATGCTTAAAGTACTTTTTCACAGCACAGTATATTTCTCTGCAGTGGTTATAAATTATGCAGCTTGAAACTATGATCTTAATACTGAACTTAATGTTTCATTTAATTATATTCATAGTGTTTTCATATTTCATAGTCATATTAACGAATTAGCAAAGACTCTGAGAATCAAACTGATTAAAAAACTTTTTACTGAGGAGGAAGGAATGAATTATTCATTTGAGTCTCTTATCAGCCTTGAGTTATGGTGATGAAATTTATCTCTCCTGCCAGGACAAAAGTGACAATGCGCTCTGCTTTCTCACAGGTGGTACTTTTTGTAAGCATCACTTAGATGTGTACTGAAGGGTAGACTGGCACTGTCTGACAAAATGAATGGTAAACAATTCTGCTTTTTCATTTACGTGGCCTTGTTACAGAAACTGTCATCTAATATATTCTTCTTCTGAAACAGTTTGCCTCCCTGGACGTTTTAACAGTTAGGTGTGTAACTTTCTTTTAAATATAAAAACATGGTGCCTGGTGTCAGATCAAAGCAGTACCATTGATACAGTACCATTCTGCGTTTCTCAATAGGTCAGTTTATCCTAATGTAGATTAGGTTTAGCTCGCAACATCAGCAGAAACTCTGCACTGGAAACCTTTTCTTTGTCTATAACAAGCCTCAGCCCATGTCAGCAAAAGCGGTCAGTTTTATTGTAGTCCATGATGTAATGTGTGAGTATATAGTTTCAATTCTGATACTTCTGCTGTATGTTTGTACTTTTGCCGTGTAATGCCTCAGATGCAATACCATTTTTTTTCTATGGACAGTTATACACTATTGACTCAAATACATATACTAATCTGATATCCTTGGCTTTACTCTTCAAATTAAAATTAGCTACAAAAGACAAAAAACGCTTCACTTAAGGTAACCATCTAGACATTCCTCGCTAAAATTGCTCAATCATTTCAACATAACACTAATCAAAAACCACATGACTAATACCTAGCTTTTTTCATTGGTTACATTGTCAGAGACAAATAAAAAAAATCACTTTTAGTGCAAATGTTCATTAACTACTTTAAGCTAAAAAACAGTAAACCTAACAATAAAACTAAGATATTTGTGCTTTTCTACTGTTAAGTTACATGTGGCTGCGGTTGACATCACTTAACCTATTGGCCTCCATGAAGTTTTGTTGAACTTTTGACTTCTACTGATGTGAAATCAGTTGCCATTTCTTAAATAAATATGTAAAGAAACAAAATTACAATCATGCTCACACAAATGTGGATTAAAACATACAAATGCAAGCGCTCCACTACTAGTTTAATCTGATTTAGATAAACTTCAGTTTGAAACAGTTTGCAAAGAACACACTGACTGAGTGGTCCTGTTCACACCTGGCATTAACATGTGTTTTGGTGACCTGATTGCAGGTGAGTAGCGCTGAGTACAGGTGTGAACGTATCCAAGACTCATTTGGATCAGATCCCTCAGCTCACATTTAAAAGTGCTCTGGGCCGCACATGACCACATTCTTTCAGCAATGCGTACACTAATGTGTTCTGGGCCTCACTGAAGGACCAACCGACAAATTCTGTGGAAGTGTATGTTCATTTGCACACAAAAAGCACGATTTAATTTGCTTTGATTTCCTCTCCTTTTTTAAGTTACAGCACACTAGGCATGGGAACTGCATTGCTGCCTCCCACCGGTTATAAATCAGAACGCATCTGGTCTTTTTTAACGGAAATGACGTACGTGTTTATCTGCGTTTAGAGCAGGGAATTGAGATCTGACGAGAAATAGTGACTCAAGACCCACGAGGAGATGCATTCTTATGCCAAGTGTGAACTGATGTATTTAGAGCGGTCCGCAGAACCCCCAAAGGCCCATGTTAATGCCAGGTGTGAATGGGGTCAGGGGCTGAGTTTACTCATCTGATAGCAGGTTTTAATGTAGAACTGTGCTTAATTTGTTTCTTGGAGACTGGAGCATAACAAACTAATCTGAAACAAATCATTTTCCTCATATCATCATCAACCTCTACGGCACACTTTTTCTAACAAAAGCTTGTGGTGCGTAAATTACAGTGTGACTCCTGATATCATTCAGAAGTGAGTCATGCAATCGGAATGTAAACTAATCTGTCTAATAGGAGACCATCAATTTCCATCCAAATGTCCCAGGGGAAATTCATTTCCAGAAATGAGTAAATGGATTGCAGTTGACTTTGACTTACAATTATAAGCTTAATGATTGGTAAAATAGTGCCAGGAGATGTTTTTCTTTATTTTTAGTTTGTGCTCAGTACCACCTAGAAGCATCTGGACTAGGGCTGAAACGATTATTCGAGTAATTCGAATAATTCGATTACAAAAAAATGATCGAGGCAAAATCTTTGCCTCGA
>JBBPCY010072260.1:0-11189 GCA_037974405.1 Brachyalestes nurse | reverse complement strand
AGTCATTAGTTACAGGGACAGTCTTACAGTCATTAGTTACAGGGACAGTCTTACAGTCATTAGTTACAGGGACAGTCACTTTGGAGACACTGAAGGTGAAGTATTGCTCATTGTGTTCACAGGCAAGTGTTTTACCTACTTGGCTACTACCACCTTGTGTATTCTTATGAAGTTTTTGATAGTTTTCAAACTAGTACAATTTGCCTGTGTCCAAATATCATGAGACCATTGTATATTGCAAAAAGGATATAATACTCTCCATATCTCCCCACCTGAACAACAGGTGTAACAACCAAAAGCAGATATTTTACGCAGACCCAATAATACCCATCTGTTTTTTTTAAGGTTTCTGAAGAAAACATGTCCTGAAATGATCACAGTTGAACTGTCATGTTGGTGTCGCTGGTTCTTACCCTCTGTCCAGGAATCAAGGATTGTTGGCCCGCTAACTTTCCATCAAATCCTCCTGCCATTTGTGAAGACAGCTGGCCCTGGGGACGTTTAGGGAAGAGACAGGGTCTTATTCAACAAAAAAACACTGTTCTGGGCGAAGTTTGATGCTGAGCTCCTCAGAAAGTTGAGAAACAGCAGCTCAAAGCAGTTCTGTGGCCGACATTTACATAACTGGCCTGAAATTCCACTAGGCCGCTCACTTGTCATGCAATCGGAGTTGTCCGTTTTGATTGACTGAATTATTTCAGGCAGGATTATGTTTTTTTTGCAGCCTGTGGGGTTTGTGACAGTATAGAAGTCCTGCTGGGTCTCGCAGGAGCTTGTGCTCAGACTGGGTCGACTTAGAAAGAAAACTTTTGACGTGTCACTCAAACTCTCCCAGACTTTCCCAGGCACAATCAAAAGTTATTGCAACAGACATTTCCGGAAGGTATAGTGCTATATGAAGCCACACGTTGGCCTTGGGTCCTATCCAGAGCAAATATGAGGGGTATTGTATATTTATTTTTGCTGTTATTGTGTACTGTACTCACCCCAGGGGGGTGGCCTGGTGGCCCAGGTTCTCCAGGTTGGCCTGGGACACCAGGCTCTCCATCGTATCCAGGAGGGCCTTTTGGACCCTATAGAGGTGTTGAAAGGAAAATGTAAAAAATGAGTGTGTGCCATTTATGATTGAACATATGATGTCAGCATTAATGTGAGATGTCTCTGCTGTTACTCACAGGCCTTCCTTTGGGTCCACGGTCCCCCCTGATTCCCGCCACTCCTGGTGGTCCCTGTTTAATTAAACATTGGTAAGACAATTCAGTGACACAAAGAGACTTAGAGAACAGCTACAGGACACACACGCCATCCTTAGACTGTATGTAGTAATCAGATTATAGTTATTTTACATATGTATGATTTCCTCTCAGTTAAAACAGGCCACTCCTAAACAAGCTCCTGGTTAATTTAGTATAAATATTGACCATACAGGATGCTGTACTGCCATCTAGTGTTGCAGAGGCCTAAAGAAATGAATCCAGCTGTTGGAAGAATGTGAATGGGTGCCACTTTATAATAAGACTATCCTTATTAAGGGTTTCCAAATGGTTTATAATCAGGTTGTAGTTGGTTTATAAATCATTAATAAGCAGATATAAACAAGTTATAACAGGTGTCATACATTGATGCAGGCTCACTATTTGGCGAGATCTGTTTTTTAGTGTTAGCAGCATGTTAATAAAGACATGATGAAGCTGAGAGTTTAACATTCTGCCTGGGAAAGAGGCATGATAAGCTTAGCAACTGGCAAGATCTGAGATCTGCTTATTAAACTGGTTAACAACCTGATCATAAATCATCTATAAACCCTTTGTAAGGGTAGTCTTATTGTAAAGTGGTACCGTTATATGACAGGGTGGTTCTCAGTTCTAGTCCTGGAGCTCCCTGTCCTGCACATTTCAGTGCTTCCTCTGCTGTAATACTTCCATCTACTGTAAGTTTGTTAATAAGCTGCTTGGATACTGTAAAGGGCTCTCTTATCTCTTATATGCAGGACCAGGTACTCCAGGACCAGACTTGAGAAACACTGATATGGGTAATATAATGCATTTGTGTCATGCTTCTCCATCTAATTTACTTTCTTTACTGTGTAATAATTGTCATGCAAGTTGTTTAATTATACAGTTAAACTGATATGAATCAGTTCTGCAGACTTACCATTGGTCCTGGTCGCCCAGGTAGCCCAGTTACCTGTAAAGCATCACATTCAGCTGTGAATTACCTTCATGCAGTTCTGCTGAATCAGTTTTAAAGGGAAACCAAATGTACTAATAATTCATTGCCAATTAATTATCATTAATAAATACATAGTTTTAAAACTGTACCATTCACTCCGTAGTCCATACATGAATTATGCTGAACTCTTAATTAACTGTTATATTTAAGTATATTTAAATACAGCACTTTAGCCCCACCCATTCACCGTAATAAAGTTAAAAGTAATATTTCAGGACAGTCTCAAGTTTCATGATTACAGTGTAACCAGTCAGAATAGAGAACATTTACATATCAGTCTTAAAGGCACAGTAACCTAAACAGCCTGCATAAATCTGATAGACAGAGGTTAGAAGATGGAGATGTAAAAATGAATTTTTGTACATAAACCTTCATAAATGTCATAGGTGGCCCTCAGGGGAAAATAATAAAATACAAGGAAAAATGTAGAATTACAGGCCCTTTAAGGTTCCCTGCAGGGCAGGCGTAAAAGCATTGCATGGTTTAAGCTTTTCAACTTTAGTGTTAATTATATAATTAGAATAACATAGAAATATATACGCACAATTGGAACATCTCCCGGCTCTCCTTTCTGACCCTGAAAATGGAGACCAACATCTTAATTTTAGGCCAAAACACCCAACACTGTAGTATAAATACAAAAATCTGTTGACCTCAGTTGGTGAGTATGAAGAAAAAGATTTACCTTTTGGATTCTGTCTGGAAAATAGAAAGAAATACACAGAATTAGAAGAGAGCATGAAGTGAATAAGACCATAGGTTAGATTTGGTTAAGAAAAATGCAGTTTAGTGTTTGTGTGTTTGTTAATGTAGTGTCTGTGTGGTGTTTGAGGTGAGCGTACTCCCGTTGCCGCTGATGTCTGGGTAGTCTCCCTGGCACACTGGGCAGCACTCGCCTTCGGGAATCACAACCTTTTCACAGTTGGTGACCGCATCACATTGCACGTCGTCACACAGGATGGTGCCGCTGTCACACACGCAGATCCGGCAGGGCGCCGGCTTCCACACGTCTCGGTTTGTGTAGACCTGACCATCCTCCATGCAGCTCAAATCATCTCCTGTGGACACCAAAGAAAAAAGCAGCCTGAGGTGAGTCCATGCTCTTTTCTCTCGAGGGGTGCGATCCAGGCCCTTATCTTAATATTCATTACAGTGCATTACAGTACATTACATTACAGGACATAACATTACAGTACAGTACATTGCATTGCATTACATTACATTACATTACATTGCATTACATTGCATTACATTACATTACATTACAGTACATTGCAGTACACTGCATTACATTTATACTACGTTGCAATACATTACATTTTATTACATTGCAATACATTCATTTGGCAGACGCTTTTATCCAAAGTAACTTCCAGTTTGAGGAAAGTGACCGTTTGAGGACAGTGTGAGAACCAGAGCAGAGTTCTAAGTGCTAAAATCTTTCTGTAGTGAGGAGTGTAAGCAGATGTATAGTGTATCAGCAGAGGAGATGCTCTTCAGGAGGTTTTTGAAGATAGAGAAGGATAGGAGAAATGTCTGTAATACTTTAAGGGTTCAGCACAAATGTATTAATGTATTTTAATCCTCTTGTTCCACATTTGCCTCAAAATGTCATTACTGCTTGGATTGGACTGGCCTGAACAACATATGACCCCATGGGAATGCATGTGGAAGAGTAATCAGTGGAACCCCCCCCAACACACAGACAGACACACACAGACACACACACACACACACAACACCCCCCACCCAGTATGGGTAGACATGAGCTCATTCTCTCCAAACACTGAGGCTGATTCATAAAGGCAGCACAGCATCTATCCAGCTCCTCCCACAGGAGCATTATAATACAGACTGTAAGGAATTTCATACAGACTCCATAACACAACTTTCTGAACATTTATTATTAATTTCTTTGTCACCTTTTTTACGACCCACACAGTTGTTAAAAGCAGAACATGTGTTACTAGCACCATGAGTTTTACGGCAAAAAGTATGCATAAAAAAACATAATAAACACGACTGTGCATTGCTGGTCCTACAAAAATTACATCTACTGATGTACATAAGCCAAAAGCAGTCTTTGGAATTCTGCCTGCTGAATTGTTTATAACTCTTGGGTGAACAGCAGGTGGCATCCATGAGCTTCATGCACTACCTACACTGGAACCTTTACCACAGAAATGTTCAACACTCCAGAGGATGACCAGCTGCAGCCCTGGACAAATGAACACTTTTTTCCAAGCAATGCATATTTAAAAAGGGATTTGCATGAAAAGTGACCTTCTGCATGAAAATTACTCTTCTTTACTACATTTCTATAAAAATAGTTTCTAAATGGTTCTGGGCTTGGAAGTTCACCCTACATTTAGAAAATAACTGTTATACTGAACAGAAACCCTCTTTAAAGAACAATCCACCTAAAGAACATTTATTCTTTAGGTACCCAGCATTCTTTCTTCAGTATCACTGCACCAAAGAACCCTTTTCAGCATCGTTTATTTATAGGCCCATGTCCTACTATTTGTCTCTTTTCTTATATTTTATTACTTATTGTTTGACGTTTATGTGGCTTTATTTATGACGTCTGTGTGGTTTAAGACGCCAAAAACAGCCGTAACTCATTTCTACATGACCATTTTCCAACCTCTCTTCATCCCCCAGAATTACACAGGCTGTTTATCTCACTGCCTTGGAGTCCAGTCCTACGGGTGAATGATCTCTGCTCTGATTGGCTGAGCCTCATTGCGAAAGCAGTCTGGACTGAAAAAATCAGCATGAGTGGGCGGAGCTAAACTGCTATAGGCTGAATGGACTTTTCTATGTAAATGTCTCAGTTTCTGTGCAAAACAGTGAATTTAAAATAGGCCGGAACGTCAGCAGCGTTTACATACTATATCAAACTTTTTTATTTGAAAACTTTTTTTTATTTCTATAATATTGCCCCTTTAAGAATATACTACAACAATAAATGGTATAGAATTCAATGCAGGCTCAGAACGTCTTTCCTTTACGTAGCAGATCGATGCCAGTCGAGGAGCCAGATGGAAATAAAGTTATGGGCTATAAGTAATAAGGAAAAAATGACCACTTTTAAATATACTGGTGCCAATACAGGCTCTTTGCATGATCCTATAGAAACTTTTGGTTCCTAAATGACTTTGAATGGACACTGTCTTAGAGAACCTTTTCCAGTAAAATGAGTTGTGTATGAAGTGTAAAGAACTACTACAACATACATAGGTCCTCGCACAAAGTTTTCTTTTTATGCAGTGAGCACAAAGATTTTCTTAAATTATTCATCTAACACAAACACTTTTGTACTAAAGGGCCATTAATTCTATTATGGAGCAAATAAATGCTTTTTTTCCAAATACTGGCCAAAAGTGCTAACAAAGTGATTGTATGACTGATCATGATAAAATAAGCATACAGATAATAATTAAAAGTAAATTACAATAAGTGGAAAGGGGTGGGGACACAAAGACAGTATAATATTATTATCATAGGCACATACCAAAAAACATGCATTCAAATAATTAATTTAAAAAAAGAGACATATAAAGCATATAAAGTGTGAATGACCTTCATACGATTTCTTGCATTCATTTTAGAGGGTCCATATCATGGAAAATGTTCCTTTTTCTATTGAATTGGATTGTACTGTGTTCCATGAATGTTTTTATTAGTTTCAAAACATCCCACTCTTCAGTCAATTTAATCGAAGGGGGGAAATGATCATCTCATTTTGAATTCAGTGTTTTTGTGATGTCACAAACAGATCAGAACTTTTATTAGTCCAAAAGCCACAGTAATAAATACAGGCCGTTTTATTCTGAAGGATAAGGAGAGGTTGGAATATGGTGTAAAAATTAGTTCTTTGTCTTTGGTATGGAAAGCCACATCCATGTTTTAAGTGGCCTTGTGAAAAAAAAAAGCTAAAATATAGAAAAAAATGTAGAATATGGACTCTTTCACCAGCTGCTTATCCTAATCTAAACGTTCGTAGTGCGAAAGATGAACAAATACCTCAGGAAGGGTCACTAGTTCATTGCAGGGCAGATGCAGATACACACACACACACACACACACACACACCAGAAGGAAACCAGAGCACCTCTCAAACATGGGGAGAACATTTAAACTCCACAGGGACCCTCGGCTGCCTGGCTGCGAATCAAATCCAGAACCTTTTTGCTGGGAGGCGACAGCACTACCCTCTAAACTCAGACACTTAAACTCAATTAACATGGGAAGAATTCACATTAGATTTAATGATTTAATAAAGTGACAGTGAGAAAGTCAAGCACAACTGCAGACCACAGCTTTGAGACACGTTTCCCACAGAGATCCCACTTCTGATGAGCCGTCTGGGGCAGCTAGAGGCTAGGGAGTTGCCCCTACAATCAGAAGGTTGTGAGTTTGAACCCCAGGACTGCTAGTGTCATCACTGAGGTTCCCTTGAGTAAGGTACCATGCCCACACACTGCTCCCCGGCGCCCCTCACTGGTGGCAGCCCCCTGCTTCACTTGGTGAATGGGTTAAATGCAGAGAAAGTCCATCACACTGTGTGCTGTTGTGTGTGACTATAAGGGGCCCACTTTACTTTATTTGACTTCCCAGTAAGATGAGGGTTTTTTTAGAGGAGAGGTGTCAGAAGCCTTCAAGATTTATGTTCAGGGACCCGCAGTACACAAAGCGGCCTTGAACGCTTCACCAAAGGGCTTTAGGCAAAATCTCACTACTCCCCTCCAGTCGCTAATTCATTGCAGACCCTGCAGTTTCCACAGACATGTTTAAAAATGATGACGACAGTGCAGCCATGGCCCTTGGAGCAGCTCTCCTGATGCTGATTTTCCAGTTTTCCTGCTGAAGCCCACTCAGCTCCCATGTTCTCTGAACAAGCTCTGAATAAGTCCTCGTATTCCAGGCCAGAACAGAAAAACGAAGCCTCAAACACCATCCCCCGCCCCCAGGTCCGCATCAGGAAACCACTTTACAGAAGTTAGTTTTATAATAATAAAACATCTGCACCTTAGTTTTGTAATAATAGAATATAATGACCTTTTATACTCTGTTCTATTTAAAACCAGAAGTTCACTTATTATGGCTCATCCCAAATGAACGGGGTGGACAGCGAATTCATTTTCTTTGGATCTGAATCAGCTCCCACACCCGCTCACTCTTTTCTTCCTCAGGAAAAGTGAAGAGATAACACGGTCTGGTGCCGTCACAGCTCCACTTTAATGTAAGAAGACATTCAGTAGAAAGGGAATTGAATCCTGAAGTGTGTCCGGCAGCTTCAGAAAAGAGGGTAATGTATTTCCTCGGTCTGGTGTAGAAGTGCTCATAACTGGGGAGTTCTCTCAGTGACCTGATTCTAGGGGTCACAGCGATGACCTTATGGAAACAATGAGTGGTTTAATACGCGAGGCCTTTCCAGGTCCGGCTACAGCAGCACTTCTGAGAGCGCTGGAGTCATTTCTCCCTTGCAGACCAGGACGAGCTGTTTTCTGCACGCTAACAGATGTGTAATGTTAATTTGATTTTGTGGTGATTTAACTAACTGCTCTGCCAGTCTGCCTCGGAAAGCCCAAATCCCTCGACTCCAGAAAATGTGCTTATCCCAGCGGAGCGTCTGCTTTTACAGAGGGGAAAAAACGCTTGAGTTACTGTACAGCTGCAGGACGACCTTAAAGAGACTTTGTGTCTGCTTTAAAATGTCTTTCCGTCAAAGTCTGGTGTAAATCCTGCCCTGACTAAACCCGACCTTAACTGCAATCAGGAATAGGGGAGTGGGGGGTTTCATGACTGTTTAATAGGCCTGTAAATGTAAAAAATGCTACTGAAAACCTTTTTCTTATAAACTCTACGCAAGTAGAAAAAAAAATAAAAATTAAATATATATATATGAAGCGTCACGGTACGTGGGTCACGGTTCGGTACATGATGTTGTACGGAGAACACACGGTACGACGGAGAAGACGCAATTAAAGTAAAGCGGAACTAAATTTACAAAAGTGAGTTTTGATGCCTGCTCACCTCGGTGTTAGTGGCTGCTAACCAGGCGTCGTTCGCTCGGCAGGTCCAAAAATGAGACGATACGGGGAGCTAGGTCTGTGCTTTCCTCCCTCAGAACGGGAGAATTTCCTTTCTTCTAAAACAGCATTTGAGTGGCGAAAAGCACTCAACGGAGTGGCGAACAGAGCGGCCATGAAAATAACCTCAGAGAAACTTCCCCGCACCACTACACACTCACCCCCGAAAAACTACATATCCCAGCATGCATAGTTCCTTAAAGGAACATGCTCTGTAACGTTTTATATGGAAACATTAAACAGCGACCTTTAAAACGTTTAGCCATCTCACTGACTTTCTATTAGGTAAGACTAATATTAATTACATTTTCTATTAACACAAGATGTTTAACTTGTGTTAATAGAAAATATACATGAAAATATAAGCAAGAGTGTGTGTTTACTGGTTAATACACTGCTGTTTATTTAAAATAAACCTCATGCCTCATGCTTTAGAATATTTTGTTACTTAACTTCGCTGTACTGAACCGTGACCCCAAAACCGAGGTACGTACCGAACCGTGACATCTGTGTACCGCTACACCCCTACTGCCTAGTAGTAAACAGCTTTAAGAATAGCTTTTCGCATGTACCTAAGACTTTTGCACAGTACTGTATATTATCCAGTTTTGTCATCCAACCTGCTTGCGGTTCCATGTGACCTTACTATGGGGGTGTGTTCACAGTGTTGCCACGGTAGCAATGTAATCTGTTTCGGAAATCTCCAACAGACCCCATAGTATTTCATTCTAACTAAAAGTTAAATACAAGAGTGCTGAAATGCCTTCAAAGGGCAACACAAGATTTTTCATGTGCTTTCTAGGACTGTTAGGGGGCGCTCTGGCTGACGAGGGTGTGGATCCGGGGCAGGTGCCCTGATCATGAAACATCTTACCGAAACAGCCACATTCAGTTCTCTCAGGTGTATCCTCCCTTTCCAGTTCGTGCTGGGACTGTACAATCAAGTCTACCTCTAGTCACGGGCCTTTCAGTTTCAGGTCCTATGTCTCTGTTACCATAAAGTGTACGGATGATAGTGTGGTACTGTTTGGAAATACTAGCTTTCTTGGTTCTTATATATAGGCACAGGCCCATAATAATAATAATAATAGTAATAATAATTATAATAATAATAACAACAATAGCCTATATTTACAGCAATAATGGCAAAAATAAAAAATTCAACCAAAGCACTCCTGTTAGGTCTGTTTAATATTTTTCTTTTATAGACATAAGGCCTAATAATACTTATACTAATAGTAATAATACCAGTAGTAGTATTGGAATAATAATCATCATAACAATAATAATAATAATAAGCTATGTATCGATCCAGGCGTGTGCACAGGGTGGCGGGGGGGTCGGGGTGCGAATCAGGGGCACAAAGCCTGACACGACTGGGCTCTAGGACAAAGTTTTAGAAACACTACTCTTAGCCTCTATAGTGGCTCGTCCTGATTGAACACTTAATGGTGAGTTTTGAAGCTCAGGTTGGTCTCACCTCACTCGTTTCTTGGTTCTCGACGATGCAGCCGTAGTTTAGCGACTGCTTCCTGTTGGCCTGCAGACACAAAGTCAGCACTGAGGTTAAGAGATCACTGGGAGATCAACAGCCATGAAACAGTCTGAAGAAACTGTGTGAATGTTATATCACGAAATGTAATCCTGTAAAGTAGCGTAAAGAAATATGATGCTGCTGTGAAGTCAATTACATTAACGTTCTTTACATTAATGTACAAGCAATGTAAAGCGACTACAATGTGATGACGACATAAAACAATGTAATGTAATGCAATCAGGCTATAATGTAATGCAATGATGCTGTAATGTTACGTAACGCGACGCTAAGGTAACATAATAAAATGCTTCTGTAAAGTAATACTTCTGTAAAATAATGTAATGCAATGATGCTGTAATGTAACATAATGCGTATCCTAAGTAACATAATGTAATGTTTCTGTAATTGAATAAATACTTCCATAAAATAACATAATGGAATGATGCTACAATGTAATGCTACTCTAAAGTAACATAATGTAATGCTTCTGTAAAGTAAAATCATATAATGTAGTGCAATGATACCTTAATGTAATGATGCTGTAAAGGTTTGTACCTTATGTACTGTAAAGTAATAAGGTGTAACAATGCTATATTATAATAATGTAATGTAATGCTGCTGTAATGTAATGGTATTATGTAATACATTACTGCTATAATGTAAGATATAGTGTATTGTAATGTGATATAATGTAATGTAAAGCTGGTATTATGTAATATACTGCTGATATAATGCAAGGTATTGTGTATTGTAATGTAATGTAAAGCTGGTATTATGTAATATACTGCTGCTATAATGTAAGGTATTGTGTATTGTAATGCTGCTGTAATGTAAATCTGGTAAGATGTAATATATTGTACTATAATATAAGGTAGTGTGTGCTGTAACACTGCCTGTTCTGTAATGTAACGCAGCTGTAATGTAAACAGGTCTAATGTAATGTATCATTGCTGTAATTAATAAATGTAACGGAATGTGAGCACATCTCCTCACAGTGGTGCCGAGGATGATGAAGCTGTGTGCGTCTCCGTGCTCTTTCTGGAAGTTCAGCATGTCCATCAGGGGAAACTCGGAGCAGACGTCAGCGTTCAGGATGAAAAAGGCCTCCGGGGAACCTGACAGGATCTGATCTCTGAAGTGGTAAATACCTCCTCCCGTGCCCAGAGCAGCGTACTCCTGCAGGTACCTGTTCTCAGATCACAGTTCAAATCAAATCAACTGATTACAGACATGCAGCGCTGTGCAAAAGTCCTGAACCAGTGAAGAAACAGGAGCAGATGATTCCAGATGATCAGGTGGTGATCAGTATACTGGTGGTGCTG
>JBBPCY010072259.1:0-11190 GCA_037974405.1 Brachyalestes nurse | reverse complement strand
AAGGGGTTTGGCATATTTTCAGGGGTAAATTAAGGTAGAGTTAAGCACATTTTAAGTACATTGTGTTTCATAGTGTGTCCAACAGGGATAGGTGATTTTTCTGCTCAAACACTGGTGCATCTGTTGAGTGCAGTTTAATGGGTATGTCTAAGTAGAAAAATTACCAAATGGTGCTGGACAATGGCCCTCCAGGACTGGCACAATGCACCCAAGAGACTGGGAAAGAGGCATTTATTGTTGTTTTTTATGTTGTGTGTTTGTGTAGGTGAGCAGTGGTAAATATAATGGCCTTGTGTGGGATAATCCAGAGAAGACCATGTTTCGTATCCCATGGAAACATGCTGGAAAACAAGATTTCCGTAGCGACGAGGATGCAGCCATCTTTAAGGTTTCTGCCCCATTTCTTTTTGTGCTTCACAAATTACACATCAAAAAATTTCCTTACTCAGGATATCACCCTAAAATTTAAATGACATACACAACAGCTTGGAAATATTGTTTTCAATCCTATAAAATTTGGGTGCTAGAATAAATGCATAATAAAATGCCAAGAAAGCAAGTATAGTAAAATTAACATGCAGAGTAAAATCATAGTAAATTGATAACATAAGGTCATTTTACTGTATTCAGTGTTACTGGAAGGTTGCTTAAAAAGGTTCCACTCTATGCAACAAATTCCAAAGTGATATACAGCTCTGGAAAAAAATAAGAAACCACTGCAAAAATGTAATTCATGCACAGGCGTTTTCTTTGGTATGCGCTGTCATTTTCTTTGGTATAAGCAGGTAAACACTGTAATAATTAATTTAATTTATAGTAATAAAAATATAGGGCTTTAAGAAGAACAAAACAAAAAACACGAGAACAGTCGAGACGCTCCACAGGGGAAATTCTGGACTGCAGCTGCCAGAGATGCGTCACAGGGCAGCAGCCAATCAGCAGCAAGGAGAAATAAATAACGTCCTCAGATTATCTACTTTCTGAGTACAGCGGTATTTCACCATCCCAAGACATGCTTTCTTTGAGTACTCTGGACAGTACCAAAAATGTATAGTTATATTTTATATGGAAATGTAGCTGAATGTACATTAATATTTATGTTACAAAATTAATACATTACATTTTTCTTAATAATTTAGCACTAAAATGCATTAATAATGATATAATGCCTTGAAAAAAGCTGTGACGTCTGGGCCTTGTCCGCCATGACCCCTTGTCCTCGTGCTGGTTGTTTATGTTTGGGCGCGGTGCTTAGCAAGGCAGTCAGATGCTGAGCAGCGGAGGCTCATTCCATTCAGGGGTCTGATTGTCTTGCTAACCGTCGTGCCCAAACATAAACAACCAGCACGAGGATGAGGCGGGCGAGGCCCGGATGTCACAAAAACAAAAATGATGTAGAGTTTACAGAAAGCAATGGTTTATCTAACTAGCTAAATTACAGCTAGTGAGCTTACTAGGTATTTCTTTAACATTACATCCAATATATGTCAAAGTCAAAGTAAACTTTGTCTTTGTGAGCTATATGCATGTATACAGTGAAATCCAGATTTTATAGTATACAAAAAGACACATAGAACACATATAAAAAATCAGTGATTTGACTTCACATATGGTTGTAGTTTTAGCACCACAATCTGCTGGATTTGCATTTTTATACTGTATCCCATTGTAGCTCCTCTGTATTCTGGCTGTATGGGAAAAAATGGGAATAAACAAGTTGGGGCAGCTGTTTTCCTAGTGGTTAGGGAGTTGCCCCTGCAATCAGAAGGTTGTGGGTTTGAATCCCAACACTGACAGTGTCATTACTGAGGTACCCCTGAGCGAAGTACCTGCCCCACACACTGCTTCCCAGGCGCCCCTCGTTGGTGGCAGCCCCCTGCTTCACTTGGTGAATGGGTTAAATACAGAGAAGCTATTTAACACTGTTCACACTGTTTGCTGTGGTGTGTTTAGACCTGACTATAAGTGGCCACTTTATTCTGTCTTTTTTTTAATTAGCATGATTTATCATGATTTTATTATCTGATTTTTAATTATCATTATTTAAATATTATAACCTTTCTGTACAGGCATGGGCGGAGTTTAAAGGGAAACTTTCAAAGTCTGACCCTGCCTCCTGGAAGACACGTCTGCGCTGTGCTCTAAACAAAAGCCCAGAGTTCAGAGAGGTCATAGAAAGGTCACAGCTGGACATCTCTGAACCATATAAAGTCTATCAACTTGTTCCACTGTCAGAACAAGGTAAAGTTAAATTCTTTTGGAAATGTGTGTTCAATTTCATGCAATTTTGGTGACTAAGTATATGTGAAATGGCAAACTGAGCGCCACATTCAAATTTATGTGAATTTTATAGTATTTTATGTTACATTTTCATGATACCTGTCGTGCTGGTCCTGCCTTGCAACCATTAGATAGGCTCCAGGTACCTGTGACCCTAGTAAGGTATTACATTTAAGCAGCAGCAAGAAACTTTACAACGTGGAAACTGTTGCTGAAAGGAAAGCATTGTCTAGATTCAGTCCATCATGGACAGAGCTGATTGCCCACCCTACAGTGTGGTGGCTGAACTGAGAAGACCTTTTAGCCACAGACACACCACCATAAAGTGTTTCACGGAACGCCACAGAAAATGTAACTCTTCCCTCTGTCACATACCCACACAATAATCTTCAATAACCTACTGCTACTCAGTTGTGTAATTTCTTATTGGGTTTAAATCATTATGTGCATTATTATATTATTATGTGCAATAGTCTACCTTGTGCAATATCTTGTGTAGTTTTCGTATTGGGCGGTAAATCATCATTATGTGTAATATCTTGTTATTAGGTGTAATAGTCTTATCATGTGAAATATCACTAATCATGTCAATATTACATATCTACTATGTATCTCTTGCAATAACATAATTTTTGCAACATTATTGGTACATTTTGCATCTTGCTACTGGAATACAGTATCTGATTTAATGCTGTATTCATTTTCATTTCTTTTCCTTCTTCTTTTCTCTTTATTGTTTACCCTTTTGTTTTTAAAGTATTGCACTTATTTTCTTCCACTTCATGTACTTGTGTAGTCTTGTGTTGTCTCTTGTGTTGAAGCATGGTCCTAGAGGAACATTGTACTGTCTACCTCCTAGACATGACTTGATAGAAAGGTACGAAGCTTGCTACGTACCCATGGAAGCATGGCCATGATCTACCTAAACATTGTTACAGATCAAGTACAGCCCATGGTGACAGGATTTCCTAATGGAATTTGTGTCTTTAAGCAGGATATTACATCCTGCCACACTGCAAAAACTGGTCAGGAATAGTTTGAGGAACAGGGAGTTTTAGGTGTGAACTGGCCTCCAAATTTCCTCGTTCTTGGTCTGATTGAGCATCTGTAAAACATACTGGATGAGGTAGTCTGAGCTACGGGGGGTCCCACTTAGCAGCTCATGATCTGCTGCTAACGTCTTGGTGCCGAATATCACAGCACACAGAACTATGGGCTGTTACAACACTTTTAGACATATTGTGGATTCAATAAATTAGAATCAGAATCAAACAGCTTTATTTATCCCGGAGGAAATTGCTTATGTAATGACAGCAAATACACACAGTGATACAGAGACAAGAACAATATAAAATAATGAAGTCTAAATTAATGTCACGTCGGGGTTTACGGCAATGAAGCAGGGGGCACACAGACAAGTTTCCATCTTGCTCTCTTTGTTTATTTCTTTGGACATAAATCAAAAATGGCTTGAGGGCCTAATCCGTTTTCTAATATACACAAATTCTCTAAACCACCCCAGACCAAATGTGTCGGTGAACCCGCAAACATCAACTGAAACAAAACCCTTTACATACAAAACATAAAACCCAAAAGAACCAATAAACAAACACAAGCACTTAACGTAACTAAAAACACTTGAACACCCTTACAAAAACCAAAGTCCCAAACACAAACGTGAATACACCAACGTAACTCAACAGCGGCTCCTTGTGGCCGATAGGGGACATAACAAATAGTCCTGCTTGGGAAACAATAGGGACAGAAACAGTGGACTGAAACAAGAGATTAGAGCAAAGATATTGACTTAAAAGGTGTGCTGTTTTTTCCACAAAACATTAACAGAGGAACTACCCAATCAGTTAAACAAAAAAGACTTTTTCAGTGTGGTTAATTAAGATGTAATAAATATCATACTGGCATAAATTTGCTTGACTCAATAAATATAGCTTTATGCAAGTCAATTTATTTGCCAATGCAGTCTTATCACTATATAAGTAAAATAGATGGAACAATCCTTTAATGTATTTATAACAAGCTCATAATAATACTGGATATATCATCTATACTAATGATATTTTCATTTGCCACAATATTGTTTTTGCCCACAGTTTTATTTATTTGTAGCATCAGCTCATTGCATCATTCTCTATAGTAGCCTCTCTATGACCCCCACACTGGGTCGTGGTGGTGCTTCTGTGATTACTGTTGTGACTGATAACTATTTGCAAAAATAAAACATCAAAAATCATATATAAGTTGAGCTCATTGATTGGTTTAGCAAAATGCAGGACAAATAATCGACATATCTAGCTAGTTTGCAAGTATATATAACCCTTTTAACTTTTGGATTCATGCAAAATGGATAAATTACAACAAAGAGGACATTTTTGGTGTTTATTATGTTGCTTGATTATGCATTTGAGTAAAATTCTATAAGGTATTGCGCTTTAAAGGATTGGGTCGGTTAAATCTGGTGGGCTGTAGAGGATTTTGTGGTCGGCTGCAGAAAGCTGGAATACGAGCTCTATGAAACTCCAGAAAGTGCTTCAGGGTCACTTACTACCGCAATCTGAATCCTGCCTGCAACTATACACATGAAAACACACACACACAAACACACACACACACACACACACACACACACACACACACACACACACACACACACACACACACACACACACACACACACCATTCTCTAATATTATATTTATGACGGGCTTTCATTAAACTGCAACTAAACCTTACCCTAACATCAGTTAACGGTAGCATACAGCGGCTTGTAAAAGTATTTAACCCCCTTGAAAGTCGTCTTTATTTTTCTTAAACGTATATACACAAACAGCATTTATGTTGAGAACCTTTACGCTCCAAAATATTTTCAATGCCAAATTAGGCATTATAAGTATTTAAAGTACTCAGAACCCTGTGCTTTGGATGCTTCAGGTTTACACTAATGACAAATTAATCACAAACAACACAAAGGTGACACTTATTTGACCACAATTAAGCATAATTAGGTACTACTTGTGAGTCTTTAAGTGAATTTCTATAAAAAGCACCCTTTGTAATGGCCATTTTCTTTGGTGGAAGAGTGCTGCAAAAATGAAAACAAAAGAGCCTGAATTCAAAGGATGAATTCCATATGATCACAGAAATCACTGAAAAACCACAAGGCAGGAAATGGCTACAAAAACTATCAAAGAGTTTGAATGTCCTGTTAAGCACAGGTTCATCACAGGACCCAGACCCATACTAGAACAGGCCGTCCCTCAAAACTAAGCATCAGAGCAATATGTTGACTGATGAAAGAGGCCACTAAAAGTCCAATTAGTCAAAGAAGCCAGGGCTCTTTGGCTGAAACTGGAGTGAAAGTGCATGAGTCCACAATTTCAAATGCTCTCCATAACACAGGTTTCTACTGCAGGGTAGTGAGAAAGAAGCCATTCCTTAAGAAGGTCCACTTAAAGCATGAGAAAGGCCCGGTAATGATGGGGGAAGGTTTTATGGACAGATCAGACTAAAATAGAACTTTTTGACCAGACTTCATGTGTGGTATGTGTGGCGTAAAACTAACACTGTCCAAGTATCTGCACAGTGAAATATGGTGGTGGCAGCATCATGCTATGGGGATGCTTTTCGTCTGCAGGGACTATAGAAGGAGAACTTGACTTTAACATGACTATGACCCCAAAGCATAAGGCCAAAGTGACTCTGGAATGGCTCAAAAACAGAAAGCAGAAGTTTTGCAATGCCCAAACCCTGATTTTAAATTAAGAATTTGTGGCACTATTTAAAAACTACTGTCCAGAGCCACCATCTCAGCAACCTAGAAGATCTCTAAATTCTGCTGAGAAGAACGGGGCCCAAATCACTTCAGAAAACTACAAAACTGGCATATACTTACCCCAAAAGAATTACAGCTGTTATTGCAGTAAAATGTTATATATAAACTTGCTAGAACACTTTTGCAAGCTCTTTTGTATAAAAAAGCTGGAATTGTCCCAATGAAGACACCAAATGTTCCCATTCTTGTTTTTATAAGCAAGCACACGCATACACACACACACACACCACTATTTTTTTGTGTCTGGGGCAAAAGCGACTAGCTCAACGTGGCTTTAATATTTAATATGATTACAAGGTTCTCAAAATCTTGCTGTTGTTGGACTGAATGTACAACAGAGAAAAACACAACAGCCAGAGAGCAAACATGGAGGTTATAGGGGTGCAGGCAAATTTGCCACGGTGAAGGCCATTTGTGTTCTAAGCCTCCAGTGGGTGTTATTTGGGCCACACTTCATTCTCTCTCTGAACGTGGGGAGGACAGATAAAGAGTGCTCCCTCTCTCTTTCTCTCTCTCCCTCTCTCTCTCTCTGCTTCTGCAAGTACTGCTGCAATGCAGGGGTTTAACAAGGACTTATGAAGCTAGAGGGCGCAGGGAGCAGTCTGCTTCCCTCTCTCTCTTTCTCATTCTCTCCATCTCTCTCTCTTTCTCGTTCTCTCTCTCTCTCTCTCTCTCCCTCACACACACACACACGGACAGTACAGTACTTCCCCCTTACAGTGCGGTGCATATAATCTTAATTAGCAGGTTTGCTGAGCTGTTTGTATTGAACGTCAGCTGCCGTGACATTTCCGTACAAGGAAAAGCATTACCAGACGAGAATATAATAAAACTCTCTTTTTTCTCATTTCACGTTAAATATGATGTACCCACACTGACTTTGTATATACACTTCTGCAAAATAAATCAGTGAAGGGGTATAGCTGAATGAACACCCTATAGAGCCAATTTTCAATTCTGAGTCAACACCAGCAGCACTGGATTACAGTCTTATTACACTAAGAAGTAATTGAATTTAGATGAAAGGGCAGAGTTCAGTCTTTCAGTGCTGAAGTGCACTATTTATCCTCAGAGTCCCTGAGCTGAGTATTCATCAGCTTTCACTACAGCTCCTGCTCTTTGCTCCTTTACTCTGAAAATGAAAGTTCGTAAGTGTTCAGCCCCTTTTTTAAAGAGGGGCTGGCTGTTCCTCCTTTAATCGGCCATATCGCTGGCTGTAAGGTTTTTCTCAACGCCTCTTAAGGCCTGTTAAGAAGATTTTGATCTAGATGAGAGAGAACTGAAGGGTGAATGAAGAATAAAGTTATATGAATGAAAACTAAAGAGATGTTTAAGTATGAAAGATGAATGAAATTATGTAACCTCTGAGAAAACAAGGCTTCTACATCACCCTACTGGTATTATGAGAACCATCTTTTAATTTGGATTTGGCTGCTTCACTTTATTTAATACAGGCTGTTCCTACCTTCTGGTGTGGCTGCAGGTTTCTAGTCCAGCAAAGCAAGAGCTGACTTGATTCTACTTGCTTAATCAGTGGATCTCAGTCTTCAGTTAATTATGTGTTCTGCTTTGTCTGGATAAAAACATGCAGCCACACCAGTCTTTTGCGGATAAGACTGGACACCCTGGTTTAAACGTTGCTTACCTTTTCAATATCTTTCATTAGTTAATCTTGCTACAGTCTTCCACAGAATTGGAGGGACTTGCAAAATCCTAAGGAGCTATTGTTACAATTATGTGGTATAGTTATAAATAACCTAATATTACATCATTTGTTAAGCAATCTTACACACTGAAGTTAAGTCTGTATGCCTATATGGTGTTTCTACTTTATTTCTAGCAGTGGGGGACCCTCAGGGACATATAGGCCTTTAGAGAAGAAAAAAAAAATGTCATTTTTAGTTCATTTTTATTTTAAAATGAACATCATGTTTGTTGTATTTCAATGTATAAGTGAAATATATTGTATATTAAATACAATATATTTAATATACAGTATATAAAGAAAATGTTCTAACTGGATAGTTTTCCCATTGATTAGGACATCAGGAGCTTGATTGAAGGCCTACAGTGTCAGATTAACCACTAACATAGTTTGTGGAACTGAGACAGCAGAGTCAACTAATCAGGTTTTGATACACAATAGATAGGAAAAATGAACTAGCCCTGGAAGTTGTGGATACATCACTGACTGAGTCATAGTCTAAATGTGTTTCATGAAATGGAAAAGAGCAGCATAAGTTCTGTTCCAGGGCTCTTTAATGTCACTGAAAACCAATCCTGACTTTTAATAGAAGTGAATGTAACAATCTTTTACTGTCATTTTAGACCATTTCTATTCTATGTAAAAAAAAATGAAAATAGTGACGGTAAAGTAAAATGTCAAGCGAAACATGCAATGTCCTTCTGCAAGCTTCAAATGTTTGTGTTATTCTGGAATGGCCAAAAAACCATTAGTGTGCACTGCTGTTAGCTTACTGCTAGAGTCCCAAAGGACATGTTTTTCTTGATTTTGGCCGAGTTTTGTCAGTTATGACCCAAATTGAAGGTCTAGCTCTGATAGTGATGGTTCGCAACTGATTTCTAACAAGTGTTACATTTCTAATGTATGTTTTTAACATCACAGTTAAAGAATCCCTTTTTTAAGGGTGAGGAATTCAGTATAGAGAGATGAGGCTAGTCTTAAATTTTAACAGATTCTCATTTCGTTTTATCAATAATATTTCGTTTTTTAAATAAACTATTTATGTATTATGTAAGCAAAAATATGAAAAAATATATAAGTTCCATATATATAAACTAAGCAGCGGAAGTGAATATTTTTACATGCAGTACCTCCAATTCCTCAGCCTACAGCAGTTCAGCCACGCTCAATTCATGCTGAAGCTGTGCAGTATGTCTCCGCCTGTACTGCTTTTGGAATGAGATGCAATACAAGACAGCCAATCAAAACAGAGCTAATTGACACATATCAGTCTTTGAGATGCAGTAACAAAAACAGCCCATTTAATTCTAAAAAGAGGTGAAATGATGACTGGTTTAGGTGCATAAAACCTCACAAATGCTTTAAGTGGACCACAGGGGGAAAACAAACAAAAGGAAAATGTACAATATGAGCCCTTTAATGGCTCAGGAGGTTGTATGAACTTGGAACAGAGTGTCTATAAAAGTCTTAATGTAAGATATTTTCCTGAATTGTTGGGTCTGCTGGTGAGGATAATAGGTCAGTGATCAGGCCTGATTGGTGAAATAAGTGGCAGCGGTGTCACAAACTGTAGAGGATGAAATGAATTCTAGGCCTGTGAGCTCAGAGGAAGAAAGACGCTAGTGTGGATGAGATGGCCGGTGAGAGACAGCTCAGTGGAGAGTTTGGAGAAAGTGGAATAAAATGTCAGAGATAATGAGAGCATGATGAGAAAGTGTTCAGTGCCCACCGCTCTGGATCCAT
Organism: Brachyalestes nurse; assembly: GCA_037974405.1. Lineage (NCBI taxonomy): Eukaryota > Metazoa > Chordata > Actinopteri > Characiformes > Alestidae > Brachyalestes > Brachyalestes nurse. The sequence goes on along the minus strand of JBBPCY010072259.1, from coordinate 1,612 downwards.
TTTAGAAACCTGAAAAGTGTTTAGAGAAGAGAAGGACTGTGAGTATCCAGTCTGAGTTCAATTTGAGTGGGTGTTTCTTGCACTTGGACTTTCTTGCACCTGAACAACTACCCAGCAAGCAGATGATGAAACAGATGAACGTATGGAGGAAGCTTCTGAGTAAAAACACTGCTGGAATTACTGAAGTTCTTCAGTGTCTCAGGCTTCTAAAGACACACAGATGTTTCCAGGTAAAGATTTACTGTAGTAGAACCATTCTTTTTAGTCCACAAGCTTCAAATAATCCCAAACCAGAAACACAGATCATAATTCATGTTATTAGTTATAAAATTAGACACAAACCACATCCTGCCAAATGCAGAATAATCAGTATTTGATGCTGATGGAGGGCCTGTCTTCCTAAGATAAGATTCACGTGTCCTAAATCCCGATCCGGAAACAGGACAATGCGTGGTCCAAACAAAAGATTTTTCTGTTTATTATAAGGATAATCATACTGAGAGGAGCTGGGCATCCAATTAGAACAATCCACTCCTCGTCCTTCTTACTAGTATGTATATCCAATAATTATAAGTGTTATATGCATATAAAATTCAAATAATAGTATAAAGTCCATAAACAGAAACACCTTGGAGGAAGATAATGCAGAAATGGTTCATTAAGACTAAACTCAGCTCTGAGACAGAATAACACAGGACCATCACTCCAGAGCTGTTTAATGACAAACGCCTCAGATCCGTATTCCTCACCTCGATAAAGGCAATTTCAAATCCATTACCTGCTAGAAGAAGACCACCCAGCGAACTAAACGGCTCAAAAGCAGAACTTCTGTTCGTAGTTTAATTCCCAATTTGTTGAGACGAAACGACAACAATCTCATTAATTTCACAGGAACTAATTAATGCCGTAATCATTCACATTTATAGGGTCATTCCCAGCAATTATCCCCTGCACCAGACTTGTCATTTTCTGTGCGTCTCGCTGCCATTCCTGCTGCTAATTCAGATCTCTGCCTGCTCTGCTGTCTACTGGAGCATGAAGAATTCAAACTCATGTCTAGATGACAATATTAATTTGTAATAAATTCAGTACTTTGGAGACCACTGCTGTCCATTGTTATGATAAGAACATGAAAATGTAAGTGCCCATTTCATGATTAAACAAACTTTTAAAAAAAGATCTCACAGGGTATTCTTCCACCGCACGCAACCAAACTAGTTCATCCACGAAGTCTGTAAGTACGAGGCTAACGGTGTAAGCCGAGTGGGAGGGGGAGTGAGCGTTGTAAACTCGAAACATCGTATGACTGTTGTTACTCGTGGACCCCCTGTGTTTATGTATGTATATACACACACACACACACACACAAACACACACACACACACATATATATATATACAGTGTATCCGGAAAGTATTTACAACGCATGACTTTTTCCATATTTTGTTATGTTACAGACTTATTCCAAAATGGATTAAATTCATTTTTTCCTCAGAATTCTACACACAACACCCCATAATGACAACGTGAAAAACGTTTACTTGAGGTTTTTGCAAATGTATTAAAAATAAAAAAACTGAGAAATCACATGTACATAAGTATTCACAGCCTT
>JBBPCY010072258.1:0-11191 GCA_037974405.1 Brachyalestes nurse | reverse complement strand
ACTATAAAACATGTCTGTGTGTGGCAAAATCGTGATTAAAATCGAAATCGCAATTTTGTTCAAAAAAATCATGATAGCTTTCTTTTGTCCATATCGCACAGCCCTAATACACACATACATATACATACACACACACACACACACAAATAAGCATAATTCCTTCCTGACCCGTGATTATTTCATGTTATGTCAGCACTACTGTGGCTCAAACCTTGAGTTTGAAGTTCTCCAGGATCTGTCGGAGAAGGAAGGGGTTAAAATGCTCGGCTGCATTAAGGAACGCCTGAATCCAGTCGTCACAAAACCGGTTACTGGCTGAGGAGGAGAAAACGAATGGGTTACACACGTGGTGTTCACCAGAAGCAGGACTGTCAGTTCTAACAGCAGCAAATTCATCTCAAATCACACTAAGGCTGCATAACACAGCATTGTTGTTGTTCTGCTTTCTTTTCATTTCTCTGTATTTATCTGCTTATTTGTGCTTGTTAACAGCTTCTTGGTTTGACATGCAGTTTCTGCACAGCAACTGTTTACATTCACAATCATCCTGGAATGCTCAAAAACTGTCATGTAAGAATGTGCGCACTGTTCTTATGTCACGAGTTCAGGTGGTGTATTTGTGTAATGCTGACACTGCACTTCACCTGCATTGCTGAAAGTTGGAGGGCTGCTGGAGCAGTCGATCACCAGGTCAGTGTGTGAGTCCTCAGAGACGCTTTTACACAGAAAGGCTGTGGAGGGCTCCTCCTGGACCAGGCCCTGCAGACTCGCCGCCTTAATGAACCTGAGGAAGAGACACATCATTACATCCTGATTAAACACTAATATCTATATAGTGTACGTGTGTATAGGGATGTATCACATACATACATACATAGAGAGAGGGGAAAAAAGAGAGACAGAGAATAGTCTAGTGATAAATGATTTTATGGATTATATCAAGTTATTTAACCGCTAAACTGTGTAGCTGATGGGCTGTCAAAGTAAATTATTTCCTGTTATTTAATATTAGCAAATTGTTTTTACAAATTATATATAATTACTACCGGCTTTATGCACATATATATGTACACACACAGACACAAATGCATAAATACACACATATGTGCACACAGTACAGACCTAAATATTCGGGCCAGACACACTGAATGTTATTACCTCGCAACATCTGTCTTCGTCTTCTCATCTGCCCCAGTCACCTCCACACGAACGTGACTCAGCGCCTGCAATAAAACTCGAGATCAGAGCTCCATCTAAACCAGAGCACAGTTCCTAACCTCAGAGTGCGATGGAAAATAGCACAAACTCTTCAGTTAACTGTCAGTGATTAGAACAAAAGAGGCTTGCATTTGGATTCATGTGCCAGACTACCCACATCAGTGGCACTTATAGTATTCTACATCATACACATACCAACTAAAACTGGCCAGCAGGGGGAGCCTTTCATTTTGTCTCCTAGCGCCCTCTAGTGGTTGCATAATACAATAACACTTACATGAAGACCCTGTGTGTTCATCCGTAATGCTTTGAAAGGTCCCAGTCAGGCACTGCAGTGTCTATGACACTGTGTAATTACTGTTTGGAACTTTAGATCAGTAGTTTGGCAAAAAAAAAGTACATTTGATAGGTTTTATCTCCAAAAGTTAAACTTTCAACTGGGGCTACAAGGCTAATGTTTGCCAGTAAAATCGATTAAGGTATGAATTAGCAACATCAGCCTGAAAGCTCCAGTTTTAAACAAACTTTTGCAACAGGAACACTTAAGTCATGTTATTTGACTCACTCAGTATGGTTAATATCACACTTCTGGTGCAATGTTAGTCGCTCTGGAAAGTTTGTGTCCCGTACACACCATACTGTTACTGTGCTGTACTGTCTATTTATTGTATCGACTCCATCATTATTTGCACTTTATTCAATGCTGTAACTGCCTCCTGTGTAAGATCACACTTATGGTGAAACACTAGTCACTCTGGAAGGTTTACATCCCGTTAACAGTACACCGACACACTGTTGTGGTGTCTCTTTATTGCACCGTTTTGCTCGTAACTTGCGGTTTGTTGAATGTTGCTATATGTTTGCACTGTGGCCCGTGGAGAAACGTCTGTGCTGTCCACACACACAGGACAGGTTTGGTCAATCCTTACTCTTACTTTTACTTCTTTATTTGCGCTGCTCTTACATCTGTTACCCAATGTGTAAATACTGGGGAACCTGAGCGTCACCATTTAATTACTCTGTCTACTTACATACGGTCTCTGTAGTGCAATCGGATAGCGGGTTTGGCTATTAACCGAAAGGTTGGTGGTGTGAGCCCACCCAGGTCGTGGCTGTTCTTTTGGGGCAGCTGGTGACCTAGTGGTTAGGGAGTTGCCCCAACGATCCGAAGGCCCTGGGTTCGAATCCCAAGACTGCTAGTGGCACCACTGAGGTACCCTTGAGCCAGACAGTGCTGCCCGGGCGCTGTGTTCCTGGCTGCCGCTGAGTCACTTGGTGAATGTGTTAAATGGAGAAAGAGAATTTCACACTGTGTGCTGTGTTCACGTTTGACACTCGACTTGACAAAGTTCGACTTAACACTCTGTTCATGTTCACAGTTGCTGATGACAAAGTACCCCTGAACACTGAAACACCGTGGCTGCCTATAATTGCATACACTGCATAGGGAGATAATTGCATATATTTGCATACATTCTGATTCTGAAACAAGCTAAAACGGGTTTTGGAGTTTTTTACCGCGTGGAGGAGATGACTGATGTTAGCCTGGACCAGCTGCACCACCCTGTGGATGTGCATGACCGACTCCTCGTACCAGCGGCTCAGGTAGGGCCGGACCTCCGACTCCAGGTTCTGCATCTACACAAACAAACAGATACCAGTGTGTAATATTCAAAGACAGAGATCTAAACTGAGGAATTACTGAGGTTATAATCTTAATGATTCTTACTTCTGGCGTCAAGCTGCTCTGCAGACCCTGGACATACTTATCAAGTTCAATTCTGAACGTTGACATTGATTAAAGAAATGTCAGACATTATTTTGGAAAAACAGTACTCAGCTTGAACTACATTACATGAGTGTTAGTTCTATAAAGACACCCAAATATTAGTTTAGTGGCAAAAAAATAGCTTGTGTTAAAAAAATGACAGTGACATGCATATATTTTTTATAAGGGACCTGAGTTTGGTGCCTTGAAGTCTGTCATGTCTGCTGTGTCTTTGCAAGACACTTTCTAGCCGCCATCGCCGTGATGGACTCTCTCTCTCTGCTACACACTTTAAAGGCGACTCGCCCCTCTTCTCTCTCCCCATACATTATGGAGGTGACTCGACCACCAAGATTTGAATTTAAAAAAAAAAATACTCTGCCACTAATCAACCAATTAAAAAAATGAATACACTGGATATTAAAGAACGTTTCAGCTTTGGAATTTCGGCAAAATTCAATACAGGCTCAGAGAAGAAGTGGCGCCAAATTACAGCTTTAAAACAGAATAATAACTAGAAGATGCATTTACATAAAAGTTTGTGTTAAATATTAAAACTGTCCAAGCGGCCTCAACCTCCCGGTCGTCTGGCTGAGAGTCACTGGCTCTCCATGCCATTTATGGGTGAGAACAGCAGATTGCATAGCAGCATTTACAGGCTGATTATATTAAATTGGACTATCGAACAGCCACACACGTCTTTTTTTATATAACTGAGCTGAGCTTTAGTGTCTGGAACTCTGTTTATGAGTCTGCTGTGAGTTTTGCTCCACTGCTTCTTCACATTTGGGTTTTTTGCTTTTTGTCAATTTCTGGCCTCCTTATCCGTGACATCACAGACTTTCTCCCAACACACATTTTAAAGAGTCTCTCTCTCTCTCTATATATATATATTAGAGTAATAAAAACTTTAATCCACACAGCTGAAGGATATAGGTTCAGGCCCTTCTCCGAGCCGCCGAGGAGACAGACCACCCAGCCGTTGCCGTCCGCCTCTGGCTGCTCCGGTGACCTCTCCTGCTCCAGGAGGCAGCAGTAGCAGCCCACCGCCTGCTCAGGGACACTGGAAGACACACAAAGACTCAACTGGGTCCCAACAGGATCAAACCTGTAACTCTGCATCTCCAAAGTCCAAAGTCATTTAGGACCATTTCTATTGGTCTGTCCATCAGAGCATTTCTGATGAGCTGCAAACAGCAAATCACATTGTGCTCACACTTCATCATGAATAAATAAATATAAATATGTACACAGTACTGTGCAAAGGTCTTGAGCCACCCCTCATTTCTATTTCTGTTTTGCTTTGAATCTCCCTGTTGGTACTATTTTATACCTGTCAAACATGTTGAGTGGACATGTTGAAAAAAAACTGGAACGATCCGTTTACTGCGGCAGGTTTCAAAGTGTAGTGTGTACGGGACCAATGCAAGCGACGACACACGTTTCGGAACAGAGCCAAAATTACAAACAGCCGCACCGAAATAAACGGGTGGAATAAAAATGGACAATAAAACTGTCACACTATTGTTCCTCTTTTTTTATTATTATTATTATTATTATTATTATTATTATTATTGCAATAGCTTGGCTTTAGTAAAAATCAGTCAACCCCAACACCACCCACCCCAAATGCTACACTAGCCTTAACACTCCCATCCAAAACACCACATTTCAGATTTCAAACTCCCAGCTTGTTCAAATTAATCAAAAATGTGTGTTTTTTTCTTAAAAGCAACATTAAAAGACGTTAAATGCCCATGGCTGGATTACCTCAGTTCCACGGTGGCGATGTTGCCCATTCCCCCCAGCAGCGCCCCCTTGCTCAGTCTGCGGGAGATGTAGCTCCGAAGCTCAGGCTCCGCCTCCGCCGGCAGGCTGGAGTCCAGCAAGGTTAGACTACAAAACAAAGTGATGCGGTTACCATGGCGATCACCAAGCAGCGAGTAAGAAGACGGACAGCGAAGCGGTTAATGAAGCGCCGACGAGCACAAGAGACACAGAGCAGCCGAGCTGATGCCGCTGACGCCCCACAGGTCTGACCTGCTTCAGTACATTCTCATCTCCAGTCAGGAACATGTAGCTTGATATGAATGTAGACTAGGGCTGTCACCATCAGTCATTAAAAAAGGGTCATTCTGATGATTACAATAAACTATGGTTAAAGATTACCACTCTACTAGAAAAAAACTATTAGAAAGCATTTTAAAAAGATAAATGGAGAGACAGATGGACAGAGACAGTTTTTTTTCCCTCCTTACTATAGTTACAGCCTATAGAATGTTTCTCTTAAAATGTAATTTCTCTGGCCTGGACCACAACGGAGGATTCATTATTTTAGACGGTTGACCATATTTATATACACATTACAAGCCAGAGGTTTGGGCCCACCCAAATATTATTATTATTATTATTATTATTAATAATAATAATAATACACTGCTATTGTAACAAGAAAGTACCGGGAATACTCAAAACAAACAACTGGTTTTCAGTATTTTATAATCTGTAGTTATACATGATCTAGCCACAAAGGCTCAAGCTACTGGTTTAGAAGAAACATCTCAGATCTGTCTTTAAAACCCTGATATTTACTTTGTGTTGAACATGAAAAAGAAAAGTAGGCCTTCAACATCACACAGTTCCTTCTGATTTAAGTATCACTGGACAAAATTTCATCCTTCATGATAACGATCCCAAGAGTTCTTTAAAATCGTGCCAAAATTATATCCCATCCAAAGAACAGCAAAAGATAAGAGAATTATTTCTTGGCCTCCCCAGTCTCCAGATCTTTCTCTCATTGAGCCGCAGGGATGGGCTGGTCTGACAAATTTGAAATGACCATCCAGTAAATGAGACAGAACTATTTACTTCCTGAGAAGGTGCTGGGAGTTATTCTGGAAAGGATGCAGTGAATCTGTGTTTCTGTGATAAAGTTTTATTTTGATGAAACGTGGACATAAGATTCCACATTCATTAATCGGCACTTGCAGTACATGTTGTTCCAATTCAAAACCAGCCAGTTACACTTGTTTTAAATATTTCTATTGTTTTCTTGTAATGATAATAAATGGACTGCTTTGTTTATATATTTTATACGCAGTTTATATTTTGCAAAATATGCAAACTGTCTACTAATTTCTGTCCATTCATTAGAATTTTTTTGGTGACAGTCCCAATTTACATTAGACTTGACAAGTACAGAGACTGAAGAACAGGTTTCCTGTGGGCCGAGGTGAAGATTACAGAAGAAAGAGAGTCACAGATCAGGTCAGTGAGTTATGGACATCATGAGCAGCCCAGGATGGTGACACAGAATGCGACACACAAAGTTCCAAAAACCCGCTCAGAAGACACCAGGCACACAACTAAACAGCCACAGAAGTGAAGTGATCGAGACGGAGGAGAACGGAGCGCGTTACCTAAAGTCTTCCTGACTGGTCGTGGAGTCTGCTCGTCTTTGGTTCCAGGCTACGCTCTCCTCAGTCGACTCAGATCTGGATGGTTAATAACGAGCTCAGCACTTCAGTCACAGTCCGAAAATGTTCTATCACACCTGAATTATATTTCTGGTTTCTAGGGCTGCACAATATATTGCCTGCTAATCATTATTGTGATACTGGCCTCTGATTATTAATATCACTAAAGACTACAATACGCACATGACCCTCTAACCAGTATATATATATATATATAAAATAAATGCACTGTTTTCTCTTTGTGTGCCTGTAAAAAGGTAACATACTAATTCTGTGCTGGATATAACACATTTTTGACCTTATCTGATCCTGAAGCCCACCTTCACTGCCCAGTTTGGGGGTCTTTCTGCACTTGAGAATGAGGAGTGTTAGAGCAGGAAAGCAGTCTAGTGCTGTACTGGACTACAGGACAGGAGCTGGACCAACTATGGACTAACTATATTTACCACATGCTGGAGATACTGTGTATTATGGTTATATTGTCTATACTGCTCTTACTGTGGGCACAATTTAGAAAGCCCCTGAAAATCCATTCTTAAGCTGCTACTTTTACTGTTATACTGTGTGTACTGGTTACACTGCCTATACTGGTTACACTGCCTATACTAGTTTTATTATTTACACAGTCCCTTGATACACTGCACATTTCTTCAATCATTGCACGTTTTATTTCACTTACATTTATATATATATATATAATAAACAGAGATCTGTCTTCACACAGCACAGGTTATTTTATATCTTTTTGTTTGCACTGTTTTGTATCTAGTACACTATGTGTACACTGTAGAACCTGAGGTTGGCCATGCCCTCTCTTTGTATACTGTAACTTATATGGTTGAGATGACAGTTCACAGCAGGCTGGTTAGCTAGGTCTGCAAGCACAAATAGCCATTTACACTTAAACTACAGTAAAGTTGCTAAAGCAGCTGCCAATGTGAGATAAACACACGCTTTTGTGCATCACTGTAACTCAGTTGCACATGTTTCCAGAAGAAGCAGGATCATCAAGGCTGAGCATACATTGGCTAAGGGTCAGCTAGTTGACAGCTAGCACCCTCACACACGTCTTACCTCGTGTTTTGGTAGTAGTATATAGAATAATAAGAGTTGATCTGCTGGATTTTCGGGCTGTAGCCGGCCAGCTCCTCCTGTTCGAAGTCCGTGTCCTTCTCCTCCACATCTATAGACTCCTGGAAGGAGGAGGTCTGAGACGAAAACATCTCCTGCTATGTACTAAAGCAGCTCAGCCACCAAAACACTCGAGCTGTGAATGTGCTCCTGGACCTCCTGGCCGTGGACCTGCTTTCTGAGCTAGAAAACCATAAACGAAGTGGCCTTGATAGCCAGATGAATCAAGCGTTAACAGAAAATTCAGACCAGCTTGTTGTCATCTGGATAATTACACTCGTGACGACTGCGCATGCGCGCCCGGGCCTGCCCTGATATGTATATCATGCGTCAGCAGGAGCATATGGCATACAGATCAGATCAACTGACAGATCGGCAGTCTTGCAGCAATGATAACTGCGTATACATGCATGTGTATAGTGTGCACACTGACTGGTCAAATGTTTTTGCACATCACATTTTTCCCACTGACACGTCTATTTAATAAACTAGATAAAACGTGAATGCTTTGATTTGATTACATCAATGTTTAAGCTGAGATTTACAGAAATATTTGAACTGTAACTGTGTAACTGTGTTAAAGTGAACGCTGCTGTTAAAAAGCTCCTTATTCGTTTAAAGTGTTTGTAAACAAAATGTTATTGCAGTTTTGTTCATATAGCAGTACTTTAAAAATAAAAGTGCGCAATACACTACTTTTGAATGAATTGTTGAATTTTGTGTATAACAATGTGCTTAATCCTGATTGAAATGATGCGATTAATCTTGATTTAAAAATGTAACCGTTGCCCAGCATTAATATATATAAATATAAAGTGACCATTCTGTCATACGTGAACACAACGGCATACAATGTGAACAGCACAATTATTCCTCTGCATTTAACCTATTACACTGTTCCGGTACTCTCAGCCTCGCCTGAAGGGGGCGCTATCCTCTGCCTTCTCACGTCACTGCTCTCGCGAGACTACCGTTCTGCCCTTAGCGTCTCGCGCGCCTGCGTCCTCCCTCTTTCCGCCATATTGCTGAGCTGGTAAGCTGTGAATGTTCTGAGCCCTGAAAAAAATCCGTCAAAATCACACTCATCTTTATACTAGTCGAGAGTTTTAGTCTGCAGATCGGTTCAGAAATATTTGCAGAGTCTTACCGGCTGCTTATTTGGTGTGTGGGGGTTTTCTAGGAGGAATATTTTGGCTGGAAAACCGAGGCTCCCGATTGGGCTTCTGAAACCGCCTGGCCGCGACAGCCCTGGTGAAAGTACTTGTTAAAGTGTCATTATTCGTGGATTAAATATTGGTTTTGTGGCGTTATGTCGGGGGAGGGAATGTTAGCAGATGGAAGACGGGTTGTTTAGCTGTAAGTGAGTAGTTTCAGAGCTCGTTTCGCGTTGTATAAGAGTTGTTAGTGTGTAAATGAGTGTTAGCATGGAGGGAGGGTCGTTCCGGCCCGGCTGGAGCAGCCTGAACACGCCTGGGTTTCAGGGTTTCCCGGGGTTAGCGTTACTCGAGGGCTTGAAGGGTTAAAGGGATGTAAAAGGGGTGTTTGTGTGAGAGTATTGAAGTTACTCACACTGGTTGTGTGTTTGCAGGCACCATGGTGCGGATGAACGTGCTCGCCGATGCCCTGAAAAGCATCAACAACGCGGAGAAACGGGGGAAGCGGCAGGTCCTCATCAGACCCTGCTCCAAAGTCATAGTCCGCTTCCTCACCGTCATGATGAAGCACGGTAAGTGTATCGATCTGGACTCTTTCTGCAGGTTCACTTCTCCGTAGTGGGTCTAAAACTTCCCAGCGTTGATATGTGAAGCAGGAGATCTCGAGTGGTGGAGCTCCATGCTTTTGTGGTGAAAGTGTAGTGATCTTTTGTCAGAGCACACAGTGTGAACAGTGAAATAGTTAATTCACCCAAGAGATGCAGTGGCCTTGCTCAAGGATACTATAGTGGTGCCACTAGTAGTACTGGGATTTGAACCCTCAATTTTCTGATTGCAGAGGCAACTCCCTAACCACCAGGACAACAGGTTCCCTAAAGCAGTAGACTTGGGTGCTCATGAATGGTGGTGCTCCTTTGCTTTGTGTTGTCCCTGCATAGCTTTTCCTTCACCAAGTTATTTCAGGGATCATGTCTAGAATCAGGTGTGGCAGGACACTTGTCCTGTCTCTACTGTACTATTGCTGTATGATTCTGTATTGTCATGCTTAGAAGGCCACTCTATCATCTGTCTGCTCACACTGATGTAAATGATGCTGTGAAAAAGTTGTCAGCAGAGTGAACCCTAGCAAGCAATTTAATACATACAAAGGGCCTTTAAAGAGCTTCCACATTTTTTTTACTCTATTAAGAAATAAACAAATGTCATCAGCTTTCTACACTCACCTTTCTTTGCAATGGAAATGTTTTGAACGTCCCTCGTGCAGTGTATGAGTATATGTAGCTATGCCTACGTATGTGTGTATGTTAATGCATGTGTGTTATAAATAATGTTTGTGACCTGCTGTTTCGTTTGTCACCAGGTTACATTGGCGAATTTGAGATCATTGATGATCACAGAGCCGGGAAAATTGTGGTGAATCTCACTGGCAGGCTGAACAAGGTGAGGTCGTCCGTGTGACTTTCATTAGTTTGTATGGCAGAACTATGGCAGAATAATGTTGGTCAGTTCTTTGTTTTTCCTAAAATTCCCTTTTTCCATCTTCAGTGCGGTGTCATCAGCCCAAGGTTTGATGTGCAGCTGAAGGATCTGGAGAAGTGGCAGAACAATCTTCTCCCATCCAGACAGTTCGGGTGAGTGCTTACAAATTATGCTCATCAAACAGGAGGTGCTGTTCCGACATCTTTTTAGTTTATTCCATGATTTAATCTGCTCTAGAGAGGACGCTGGATAATATGAGTCTTAATCTGAACGTGGCTGTAAGAAGTCCCCTTTTTCTTGCTGACATGATTCTGGGTTTTATTTCATAAATGGACAGGCCACAATGCCCACAGGGGTGAAGGTGTCCTTTCCAGTGCCTTCTACTGGGGCGTTTCATTTAGACAAGCCATTTAGTTCAAATCACATAATGTATGATACCTTTATGATCCACAGAAGTTCATTCATGGATCTTTAGGGTTTAGCTTTAGTGTAGCCACACTGGATAGCGAACAAAATCTTGGTGTCTGCAGAAATTTAAATTTAGATGAACATAGCTCTGCTCTTATTGCTCTAGTTGGGCCCCTTATGTATGTTCTGCACTTCAGTCAGAATGAACAGCTCCAGCATTTACATTTACATCATTTGGCAGACGCTTTTATCCAAAGTAGCATAGAATATTTGTGCGTCACAGATGTAGGTGTGAGCTGTTGCCCAGGGTAGAAGTCGAACCCCAGTCTCCTGTTTGGAAGGCAGCTAGGTTGTCCACTACACTAACCGACTGCATAGCTACTCCATACGTATATGTTCTGGATGTCCCTCGCACTGGTGCTTTTATACTGGTAGTTATCTGGGACTGTATTACAGAAACTTCCTGACTTGAAAATCCCATCTTAACTGTGTGGTAACCATGGTAACGGCAGTTTAGGATCTTATTTAGGAAAAAGGCCATTACAGCCGTTCCTAAG
>JBBPCY010072257.1:0-11192 GCA_037974405.1 Brachyalestes nurse | reverse complement strand
GCTGAAGTGGAGCAGAAAGAGAACCGAGTCCCTTTCAAATGAACTCACACTGAACAGAAAAAGAACAGAGTTCCCTTTCTGTTGGTCCACTTTCTGGACCACTTCTACAGGACCGAGTTCTGTGCCTTTAAAGAGGACTAGATGTGAAAATGCCCAGAGAAATGAGGACCAGATGTTTCTGCTCAACTTCAGCTCAGACTTAAAGCGATCCGGATTGAGATTGCCTCCCGATGTGTCTCCCAGTTCATTTCAGAGGGTCTGAGTTCGTTTAGCATGTTCACATTTACGCAAAAAATGTGGACTAATCGACTAATCGGGCTGAAACGGACCAAGTGTGAAAACACCCTAAGACTGACTCACCCTAACCCTAGGGCTGGGTTCCCAAAAAAAAACATTCACTGATCAATATCGATTCAAAAATTTGTGCATCTATCTTCTCCTGTCGACTACGATTGGCAAAGTTTACAAGTAATATTGCAGTACAGTCCATCAACACGGGCATATCCTCCACTCAAGTCAATTTATAACCAAGCCAAACTAGTATTAACACAAAGAAATCTGTAAATAAATCGATAACGAATCGGATCGAGAATTGAATCGGATCATGACCTTGTGAATCGGAATTGGATCAATTCAGGAAATCTGCAACGATACCCAGCCCTACCCAAGACTGTGTGCTGATAGTCCATAAACAAACATTCCTTGCAAAGTGTTGCTCAGCTCATTTCATTACTCACATCGACTGCAGGAGAGACTAGAGGACTGTGAGGATCCACAATGGAAGAAGACACAAACGTTTCCTGTGTGGCGGAAAGCATGTGGTGCAGCCAGAAACTTCTCTCTAACAGGAAGAAGGAAAAGATCACACTGAGCAAGGCTGAGGGCAAAAGTTACAGTGTGGATTTGCCGAAGTAGTGATTCTGGTTTTCTGCAGTGGAAGAAGAACGTACAGAAAGTAAATATTTTCTGTTGCTCTATTTCACTTACTTTAGAGATCGTTCCCACTCTACGGCCTCAGGCTTCGGGCCCTGGTTGAGTAATCGCAGTATTCCTCTCTCAAAAGAGTCTGTGGAGTGCTCTTTAGGAAGCTGAAAAACAGAAATTAAGTAAAATAAAGACAATCTGACACAGAACGAGTAAATAACCAGCGAGTTTCTTTCTTAACAGTAAGTTAAATAGTCTCACTGTACATTAAAACCTGAATTGCTGCCTTTTGCATTTGACTAAACTTTAAATTAAGTTAATTCTTGATGACATTTTTTCCAATTAACATGAAAAAAAGGAATTGTAAAACTGAGAACACAGTGAATACCTTCAGCAGGAAGTTCTCCAGTTCAAGGTGGGTTTTTGTGATGGAGGTTATCGACGAATCAGACCACTTCACCTGGAAGGAAAAAAAAAAAAATCATATAACCAAGTATTGGGTCAATCAGAACTCGCACCAACTGAACTGTACTAATCTTATGATGCACTGAAAGGCTCACATCAACCAGGCAATAATTCCAAAAAGTCAGGAACAAATCTTTATTAGATATTTTTTAGAGGACCATCTATGCCCTCAATCCAAATCTACATCCTGAAACATATTTTTAAAAAAATCCAAAGGTTAATTCAAAGACTACAAAAAGGCAGCACTGCTGGTTCCCTGAATCACAAATTGCAGAGACATCTTTAAAATACTTTAAAATGTATATTATTCTAAACTGAATAAAATACTTTGAATTTCCATCATCTGTGTAGATCAACACAAAGATTTTAATCAATCTTTTCATATTATAAACCTATTTTATATCTACAATGTAAACAGACTGTTTGTAATCATCTGTCCACTCCGAATAAGCGTGGAGTGAGACGGTGAAGTCTGAATGACCTGGGTGTGGCTGTGTTTGTGTGTCTGTATTCAAGATGAATGCCCCGTCACATTCTATCAGTTCACACACAGCTGCACAATAGGTCAGAGCTTATTCACGCGTTCTGCTCTTATTTGTCTAATCGTATCACAGAAGCTGCGCGGCAGGGATAGTGCCTACAACACACACAGCTGTACCACAGCCCACTCTACTTTTCTGATTTAAAGCGGAGAACACTCCAAAATACAGTCCACCTCCTAAATTCGCCGTTACGTTCCAAGAGCACCTGCCAATTGTGAAAAAATCCAATCCGTGATGTAAAAAAAAAAAAAAAAACCCTATAAATGCCTATTTTTATAGTATAAACCCTAAATGTGCCCCCAAATATGCTCCAAAAACACCTTTAATTACATTTTAAACTCAGCATAATACAATACCCTTAAAAAATGATAATGTTTAAGGTGGGAAACCGTTCTGATGGGAATTCTGGACTGCAGCTGAGTCACAGGGCAGGAGCCAATCAGCAGCAAGGTGGAATAAATAAAAACGCTCTCGGATTGGCTACTTTCAAACCTCCCACCTCTGAGCACAGGGGTATTTTCTCATCCCAAGACTAGTTTTTGTATACGGATGCTTTGTGTTCTCGCAACAGTACAAAAACATTTATACAGTTATATTTTATATGGAAATTTAGCAGAATTTATGTTCATATTTATGTTACAAAATAAGTGAGTTATATTTGTTTTTAAAATTATATACTGACAAGAAATTGGCAACAACAAAAAAAATGCAAAGAATAATTGGCAGGGGTTTCAGCGGACAATTTTTAATTCGGTTCTAGGAAAAAACTATCTGCAAACAACTAAGGCCACAGAGTTGCAAACAAATCAACCACAACTTTGCAGGGGAACACTGTACCTCAGTAGCAACTGCAAAACTACATCTAGACCAGATACGTTTATTACAGACAGACAGGCGCCAGACAGGCGGGGTCCTGACGTTTCTTATATGCTGTAACATACGCGCTGAGCAGTGGACAGTCCATCAGATTGTAACTAATCTCAGAAGATAAGAAAGAACTTTATTTATCCAGAGGGAAATTCTTTAGTCAAGATGAAGCTTCACAGGAGTTCACAGTCCTGGCAGAGAACAGACACCTCTTTCACTGCACGTTTATTAAAGACATGCACAAAACAGGGTCCTATACATCAGAGGCGAGGAACGCGACAGGCATGCCGGAGACACACCTTTCTCACCAAGCATGAGGGGTGTGACACTGTTCTTCCAGCAAAATACAGAGTACACAGACCCACAGGCCACAATGTGAAAGGACATTCCAGCGTGGCCCTGGAGGACAGTACACATCTTTCTGCATATTATGGAAAAGACCATCACTTTCATTACTCAGATTACTGGGCCACTGATCAGTAACCAGATGTGTCTGCAGACATGAGTGACACTGGGACGCTGGTGCTGTCGCCCCGCCACGCCTCACGTTCACTCAGGTTTGTGACGGTGGAGTGGCGGTGCTTATCTCACCTCTCGGTTCGGCCGTTTCTAGCTATGCTGCTTTAGCAAGATACACTCCTCGCAGATATAAATAATCTCTCTAAATTTAAACAGAACCAACTCTCTTCTCCGTTTTCTTGGTTTGACTTCTTCCTCTCCGGGTCAACCTGAGGAGGATGGATTCCCCTTTTGAGTCTTGGTTCTAGGGCTGTGCGATATGCCATAAAATGTATATTGCGATATAAACTGAACCATAGATGGAACCATAGAATTTATTATGTTATCGTCACATGACCAGCATTTTTGTTGCATCTCGTCTCATTTTTATCATGTGATAAATGTTAATTGACCCTCTTTGTAACGAGCTGCTCCTCCGTGCGCTCTCTGTTGCATTTGGCTCACTAGGGTCTCAGACCTGGACTCTGTAAAGCTGCTTTGTGACAACTTGGTAAAAAGCGCTATATTAATAAAATTTTAATTAATTGAACACACGGTTCAAAGACCAAGCATGTTATGGTCACCCAGACCAGGCTGTTTCTGACAACCATCTGCAATTTGCTTGTAAGCACCCCAACACTGAAAATCTAACAGGGACAGCCAATCAGCAGTCAGGATTGTAAAAAAAAAAAGCCAAACCAGGTGGCACAGACCCATGGATGGCCAACCCAGACTGAAACCAGCGCAGAGGACAGACTGCAGCCCGGTACGAGGGATGAAGTCTCAAAACTTCCAGTTTGCTTGTCCCAAAGGTGGCTGACAAAATTGTAAAAAGTAAAATGGATCATTTTTAAAAGACACCCTGATGGAAAACTCTACCTCCATAAAAAGTCAGTTGCAGCCAATGCAATTAGGATTAAGATAAACCTTTATTAGTCCCACAAGTGGGAAATTTGCAATGTTACGGCAGAAAGTGGAAAAACAAAGGTAAGATTATAATAGTTATACTGGTCTTGGAACTGTGTTAATTTTTTTTTTATAATCACAGGAAGCATTTTATGTGTTAGGGGGAATCTAAAAGAAAGGGAGATGTTATTGTTTCATGTAGCCCACAGTTGGCAAAACAAATTATGAACTGCATATGTGAACAACCACACCCAGCCCTACTCCCACAATCATCACACACAACCGGCATCGTGGTTTTTTAAATGAAACTAATGTAACCCCCACCCCGCAGTTATCAATTAATTGCTAGCACTCTTAAATGGTACTTGCCATACAACTGGAACATTTATTCATCATTATTTATATATATTCAACTACGCAGTCTGCTTTGTAGGTTTAGTTTGAAAAGACTAATGTCTTTAAAGTTACAGCAAATAACTCAAATCTGACGCAGATTTGGCCTCATTCTGTATCTGTAAACTGTATCTACATTAAAGAGCACATAAAATGTATTGCTTGTTTTTATTTTGAATGTAAATGTGAATAGATCAAAATCAATACCAGCAGCATGCTATTCTGATATAACGGTTCAAGGGACAAATAATTTGGCCCCATAAACAATATTCAACAAAAGGCTATTCCAGGTACACAATTGTTTTTTAGCATTTAAATTAGCAAACAGAGACGGTTTCAAACCAACAGCCTCTCAATTTGAAAACACACTTTCTAATAACTTACAGGTATCATGGACATGAAGCAAGTATTAAACTTTCTATTCCTTTAAGAATACATAATATTACCTTACCTAAACTGTGCGTATGCATATATAACTTTGTACACACCTCAAAATTGTATTCCCGACCCGTCTTGCCCCAAGAGATGCCTTTCAACACGATCTTCTCGATGTGGACGGCTGAAAAGACAAACACAGGATGGAATGATTCCAGAGCTCTCACGCACAGTAGCCCAAACTAATCATACAATCAAGAAGATAAAACCTTTAGTTTCTTAGTTTTTGTTCTTTCAAACAGAAGTGAGGAACAGTAATGGGACTATAATGATTTGAATCAAGAAAGCTTTGAATCCTCTAGAATGATACTGATTAAGACACTCAGTGTTTACAACAGAACAGAACTGTCCAGTTACGTTTGTGATACTGGGGATGTTTTAACCACTGTTTAAAGAAACTGTCAAGCATTTTTCATAGTTAAGCACAACTTAGTCTACCACTACTGTCATACTGGTAAAAAACAAATACAGTAAAGTATTTCCTCATACTCATAAAAGAACATTCATGATCAAACATTTAAAACAGGAAAGAATAGAACAATCATAACACTCTTACAAACAGGTCTTAAGATGAGACAGACAGGCTGAAGTTATTTTTACGAAGCTTGAACCAACTTTTAAACGCTGGAGTCGACGGTATAAAAAACCCACACCAGTCCCTTCTCTGGACGATCAAATTATAAAAGATTTATGAATAGATTTGACTAAATAATGATGAACTATCAAAAATCAGTTCAGAAAATAATAGTGTGTTTCTATAATCTGTCAGTCAACAGCTTTCCATTTAAAAATGACAGAATCTGGTAACACTAATTTATCTTTTTCTACAGAAGTAAAAACTGACTCTTGACAAATCAAAGAGATTCACACAAAACAATGGCAAAAGGTCCCATCAGTCTGTTAGCCTGACAACACTTCTGCTTGATAACTGCAATCTGTATTTTCTATTTTTTTAGATGAATACAGCAAAGTGAAGAATAGAGTCTAACCCAAGAAACCAAACAATCCATTTACAACATTTTAATGGATCTGATATTATAGAAAAATATCACATCCAACACAGATGCTCAGCACGGCAACTACAACATAAAAGTAAACAATGGCGGATTAATTTTTGCTCGTTTTATTTTATTACCATTACTATTTCCGGGTATCATGTTTGGAAGAAAAATAATGGCAAGATTTTACCAATTATATGGTTTAACATTCACAAGTTAAACTAGCAGTGATGCCTAAATTTTTTTTTCCATTTAGATCGTAAAATTATCACCAGAAATAAACCTGACAATCATAACAACAAAACTCCCAAGAAATAAAGACACGGCGCGGAATATGAATGCCCTAAAATGCTAAATATTCTAATTATATGTAGCCACTGAATGAAAACAATACAGACATTAGCACTTCAGCATAGCTTTTTAATACCTTGCAACACAACAGGTTACCAGTCTCTTCCACTTTACAGGAATACTCAGCCAGCAAATCATGATGCAGACAGAACACCCACCGTGAGCTTTACCGTCTCTCTCAGCTCTCCCTCTGCGATGAGCCGGCGTCAGATCGTGAGATTGCGTTCTCTCATTCACACAAACCTCCGAGTTTGCGAAGAGGCACTCAGGCTTCTGCGGTTTGCTCTGGATCAGTAAAAGAGAAGAAATATTAGTGATTATTGTACATTTCAAATGACAGTAAAGCAAAACTGGATGTATTTTCATGAGAAAATGTGAAGTGTGCTTGCATGGTTGCAATAAAACCAGTGTTTCGAGACACAAACTTTAGTTTAATGGGCAAAAGAAAAGTCTTCTCCCACCAAAGATTCGGGCTGCGCTCTTCTGATTCTGAGTCCAGTGCTTTAGTGTTGCACCACTAGGAGAGGGGAACTCACTGGCTCTTACCAAGACATTTATGGGTACGGCTGAACATGTAGCAGCATTCACAGGCTGATTATTTTTAATTAAAAAACCGCCTATTTTTTTTAGCTTTAGTGAGTTTTAGTGTCTTGAAGTCTGTTTATGAGTCTGGTGTGTTTTGCTCCGTGTTTGTTTTTCCACGTTTTGTTCTTTCACCCTTTTCTCTATCTTTGGGTATCCACACGACACACTCTGTCAGACGTTCGAACGGTCTCTCAACCATTCCCTCTCTCTCTCTCTCTCTCTACAACTACCTTACAAATGTCTCTTGACCAGTTTTTAAAAGTGCTGGGGCCCCGATCAACAGATCACGAAGTTTTATACAAGCGCACTGCACAGGATATTAACGGACGTTTTGATGCTGGAACGGTTCCAAAATTCAGTATGACCTCCGAGAAGAAGCGGCGCCTATTTTGGCAATAAAAAGAACAGTAGTGTCATTGCAGATGCAATCACACTAAATATCACCAGAACACACGCATGTACGGCCCTTACAACTAATCACCTGGGGCCAAATTAATACTGTACAGTACTGCTTATTTGACCAAAAATCCTTCAGGTTATGTTTTCAGAAGGAGTAAGAACTGACTGTATACCAATTTCTAAATGACGAGTCCAAACAGTCAGAAAACAAGCCTCGATTCAGTATCTAATCCCAAATCTGGAAAGTTCTGAACTCTGTTTTTGACCCAGAGGAGTGATCCTCTTCCGACTCTCCTCTCAGAATAACCTCTCTCTGCAGCCCTGCTGTGTATCTAATACGAAAATTCAGATGTCAATCGAATTTCTTTGTTTAGTCGATTGTAAAAGAACCAGCACCCTATAAATTACAGAATATACCCTCACACGCCGGTTTAGTTTCAGTAATTAAGTTAAGTTAGTTCACAGAAAAATCCACAGCACTGGTAATACCCTGGTTTAGTACGACTTGGTCGTTTGTAAAGAACCCAGCATGGCCAAGAGAACTGTTAACAGTTATCTGGAACAGTAGCATTTTTCTTATTATTAAAGACGAATTCCTAAAGTTTACCCAACCAGATGCTAAGTGGCTAACTGGACTGAGCTCATGCTAACATTAGTTTTTCCACTTTTCCACCCTACATTTAATCTGGCTTATCTAGTCAGTTTATCCACCAAAGACATAACGTTACAGATCCTCCCTGTCTCGTGTGGTAATGTGTCTTTAATATTTAGGAGTCCATGTTTTCTTATAAAATGGTGAATCTTGTGGCTAACTAATCTTAGCCGGCTAGCTAGCTATGCTATGCTAGCAAGCTAAAATATTAGGCTAGCACTAGCAGGCTATCTAGCAGTGACCAGAAGAGTTGAGGGGCTAGAACAGAACCTCAAAATAACAGAACAGAGTCTCATCAGTCCAGAACCTCGTGAGAACAGAGACTCATCAGTGCAGAACCTCATTAGAACAGAAACGCAGAGCAGAGGCTCATCAAAACAAAGTAATTAATTAGAACAGAACTTCATCAGACTCTTCTCTATAATCATAACGTTACTCTCTCTCTGACCTGTGCAGGTGTGTCGGGTGGTTCTGCCGGGCTGTTCTGGATCTGGAGGAGGTTCTGCTGCAAATTTTCGAGCTGGGTCCGGAGCCTGTCTCTCTGGTGGAAGAGGAAGGCCGGGTGCAGGGACGCCATGGTGTACAGAACCGCCAGCTGCTCCAGGAGCGCAGCCCGGGACTCCACAAACGGACCGAACTCGCGGCCCTCTACGCCCGAACCCCCGGACTGAGAGTAACAGACCGGAGGGTCCGGGCAGGAGGACAGCAGCAGGGCCGAATCCACATGGCCCAGGATCCGAAACAGAACACCAGCACACTCCCTGTTCTCCGAGCCCAAAAGGGACAGGCACACCAGCAGTTTGGACCGGGTCACCGGGTCAGAGACATCTGTCAGATGACCCAGATCGCTCGGAGAGTTAGCTCTTAACTCGAAGTCCCTCAGAACGTGGAAGTCCTTCCTAGCCAGGTCCTCGAGACAGGAGCCCAGGAAGCGCAGCTCCAGGGGCTGGCACATGTGGAGCAGTCCGAACACGAACTCCAGACGCCGGGACGGGTTCAGGCGCAGGCCGAACCACTCATACACGGCCTCTTTAGTCAAACAGGGGAACCCAGGCTCCCCAGAAGCCTCCAGAGGTCCAGCAGGAGGTCCGTGGAGGTTCTCCTGCTCTCTCTCGGGCAGCTGCATGTTCAGCATGTTCTTCTCCACCAGAACCCTAGAGAGACCTACAGAACCATCGCTCGGTCCTTCAGCTCGACATCAAACCAGAAGATCCGTCAGAATCAGCCGAGCAGCTGGTTTGTTATTAAAGTGTGATCCGGTTCTGGAGCTCCACTCCGTCCAACTCGCTCCTCCTGCTGCTGGAAAAAAGCTGTGAACCACCCACAGGCTCCTCCCCCTCATGTAGCCCAGCTGGGTCCTAAGGTCCGAACCTCAGAGAACAACCAGCGCCACACTGAACTCTGTCCAGCGCCACACTGAGCTCAGTGCAGCGCCACACCAAACACGGTCCAGCGCCACACTGAAAACACGGTCCAGCGCAAAAAATCTAATCTAATCCGCAGTGGCACTGTGGAGATCAGAGGAAACCACGACCCACTTCTCTGTCTGGACTACACTCTGGTCCAAATGTGGCATGAAGCTGAAACCTTTAATAAACTGGAGTGTCTGTGTGCAGGTGCTGCAGATGTTTCAGATTCTGCTCTGGGAAACAGAAACCCTGGGAGAACACAAGCAGAACCTGCACAGTGAACTCATGAAGCTGCTGTCAGTGACACAGGAGCGAAGGAAGTTACTCCCTACTCCCAGTAAAAGGATTTAGACTCGTATTAACCTGGATGTTCGGAAACAGAAGTCTGAAATAAAGCCTCCTGTGTGAGATGATCACTTTGAAATCACTGAGAAAATATTCCATACTGTAACTGAAGGGAAAAAAATGGTTTTAATGCTATGAAAAGTCTTTTTTAAACTCACCAGTGGAACACAACTTAGAGCTCCAATAAAATGACATGGTGGAATGTTTTCATCTCATTTTAACCCAGGTTCTGGGATATAAACTCCATTCTAACAGTCAATGGAAATATTTTACTGTTTGTCATTTCTTCTTTCTTTTTTGAAAAAAGTCAAGTTGGCCTCCATGGACCTGCCTGCAAGAAGAATGTCTCAGGATTTCTTGGGACAGGACTCGCACTTTTTCTCATCTTAACAGATTTTTTCTGATTTTATGAATTATGATTCAACCAGATTTTATTGAAAAGTTTTTCATCCCCAGGCCAAAGACCCCCCACTGACTCACCACTCTATTGTATAAATGTCCCATGTCCTGCGCCCCATGTTCTGTACGCTGTATTGCAATTTTGTGCTTTTTTCAATAGTAATGATATTTCATACGTGTTCTGTTATATTCCCAGCACACATTGCATAGTTGGTTTTTCATTGCTCATATTCTCTTTTCTGTCTTCTGGCATATTCACGTAGCCATTTATTTATTCATACACATCGCACAATTTGTACATCACATTTTAAGAACGTCTATTTTTCAATTGTTTCTTTCTAAAAAATCTTGTATTCTTTTATTTTGTATGTTTGCACCAACCACCAAAGCGAAACTGTGTATGACTATACATAGCAATAAACTCCTATTCTAGTCATTCTCCTGAGACTTTTATTTTGAAGTGCATGGCTGCAGGACCTGCTCAGACATGGCAGAGAGGAGAGCTTCAGGTTAGGTTTTGATATAAAAGCCCTAAAAGTCCTGAAATCATGCTGCAGGAACATCTAGCAGACAGGTTCTCTGCTCCTGCAGATCGTCAGTGATGTTCTGCGAGTTGTCAAATTCTCAGACGAGTTTTTAAGTATTATTTTTAAAATCCTGATCTGACAGCATGGCTCTCACTGCTCCGGGACTCCTGAGCAGATTCCTGGACTTCTGGGTTCTCCACAGCCTCGCGGTTGTTATTCGATTATTTTTGGTGGGATATGGGATTTATCAAGACCAGACCATGGTCGTCAAATACACCGACATCGACTATCACGTGTTCACGGATGCAGCAAGGTGTGTGTCTCAGGTGAGTTGGTTTGGACAGTGAGGATGATCTGGTGAGTTGGTTTGGAGGGGGATGATGATCTGGTGAGTTGGTTTGGACGGTGATGATGATCTGGTGAGTTGGTTTGGACGGTGATGATGATCTGGTGAGTTGGTTTGGACGGTGAGGATGATCTGGTGAGTTGGTTTGGAG
>JBBPCY010072256.1:0-11192 GCA_037974405.1 Brachyalestes nurse | reverse complement strand
CATGAGGGAGCTGTGAGCTTTTGAAGTTGGGTACAGCAGTCGGGGAAAAATTGTAGGAGGGTTAACAGGTTAAGGTCTGTATTTTCCAGTTCTTGGCCTTGGGCTCTGCTATATCAGTTCCTGTGGGCTCCACATTCTCCGTGACCTGCCTTGATGACTCAGAACTTGAATTGTACTTCCCAACCTACACTTGGACATTCACACCAGAAGTGGACCCTAAAAATGACATTCAGATGAACTGGACCGAGCCAGAGCTCGCCTTTAGTCCAGTGGAGCTTCAGCATTCTGGACTGTACTCCTGTGTTGCCAAGGGTGATTCAGCAGAAGGGATGATGAAGGTGAAGAGAAAGTTCCATTTGGTTGTTCAAGGTGAGATAAACATTAGATTTCAAATATTACAACAGTGCCAGATCTGGGAAAAGTTAAAGTAACAATTCAGCCAAAATGAAACGTAAACATGCTTACTTGCATCTTACTTGGCGTATCAAATGGTGGTGCCATGGCAAATACAGTGGTGCCATGGCAATCTCTAGAGCGGAGAACAGGAGAACAGAAGGGGTTAAACCAATAATCAGGGGGCAGAACAAGGGTGGAATTAGTAACCAAAATAAAACCACATGGATTAATATAATAAAGGCAGACAGCAATAAAAGCAGGACAAGACGTGATACTAAGTCATTAAGTACTTTGACTGAGCTAGCTAGCATTTAAAAACACTCTCTATTCTTGCAGATAAATCAATACAATCAGTGGCTTTCATTTTAGTAACAAATATGTAAGAATGAGTAACAAAAATGCGTTACTGTCAGTGTGAGGCCATCATTTACTAAAACTCTCAGGAGACTTCAAAGGCTGTTCTTATCGTCTTCATTATATTCAAAAGTGCAGAGACCAGAAGTCCTAGTTATTAAAAAACTTGAGAGAGCTAACTGAGAAGAGACCTGGGGCTCACACAGAGTCAGTCTAACTGTTTATGAATCTTTGGTCTTAAAGGACATTGTGCTTGGTTTCAGGAGGACTAAGGGAGGATAGAAATACATCATAAAGAGAAAAGTCCTTGGCAAGTCAGTGTCCTGCTTAGAGAGCTTGGATAAAATACAGGATGGGGAGAGGAAAACCCATTCCTTTGCCACTCGTCGTATACTAATATGGAGTAGGAGATACCTGAGATTGGGGCTTCTTGGATTCTGAGATTGGATTCTGTTTTAGAGAGAGTAGTATCAGATGAGCTCATTATAAGATGCCAGCTGCAAAGTGGGTAATCTTAAAGCTAACCAAAGGTGTATTACCACTCTGGAACAGTAGTCTTTCATGTAATATGAATCATCAGGGGGACATCTCACTCCAAAGTCACTGGATCTTTGAGCTGTTGGGCAGAGTGTGGAAGTACACTGAGGAAAAACACATATTTACAAGCAGACACTTTTGTTCTTATTTATTATCATTATGGTACAGAAATCCCCTTCAAATGTACACACAATATCTTCTGACATTGTACTTATAAATATGAACAAAAATGTATTTACAAAAAATGAAACTGTATTCAGAAACCAAAACCTAGTAGTTGTATTCAGATCGGGTACCTGCAAATAGTTTGCAGGTATGGGCGGATTTTAATGTTCTGGAATTTTACAGGTGGGTATGCAGGTGGGTAATACGGGTGGGTAGAAGGTCAATCAAATTGTATTGTAGCCTAAAATAATAACATATAAGCAAAAAATATCTATGTATTAGACTATCGTGCGCAAATTGTCATAATTACAGTGTGTTCAGGGCGCTCCTGTGAGAGAGATTTTTCTTCCGCTGGATTTGTGATCGAAGAACGCAGGACGCAGCTCAAACCTGGGACTTTGGATGATATTGCGGAGAGCATGAAAGAGAAAAGGCAAAAACACACGGTTCTTCAAGCAAAATATCTTTTTACTCTCAGCCAACAGCTTCAAAACAGACCTTGTACTTTTGAGAGTACTGCACCCCCACTACCATACCTAGGTTTTACTCCACAACTCCAACAACGGAGCTCTCGACTCGCCAAGACTCTGGAGGAGGACCTGGCTCTAATGTCCCCCCCCCTCTAATGTCCCCCCTCTAATGAAAAAGGGCCAACCGGCGACTTACTCCACATGCAAGGCCTCCTGGGAAGCCAGTCCTGCCGTGCGCTTCAATAGAATGCTTTTAATTTGTGTGTAATTTTCCAAGGGCCCAGATAACGGGCGGAATGTTAATGGGCCAAGGTGGGTCCGTATTTAATTTTGATGTAATCGCGGGTAAACGGGTGGGTGTGGTGTTGTACTGTGCTGGTGCAGGCGGGCACAAGTCTCCAGAAGTGGACCCGTGCAGGACTCAGAAATTAAAACATAGTAGTTATGACTTTGAGACATCTATGGTAAAAAATCTAAGTTTTGGGGGTTTTGTAGTGGTTACATTTTGGCCCATTCCTCCTAGCCAACCATACTTTCCCAAGGTTACAAAAGTCACTCTGTTGGACTCAAAATCGTCTATAAATAAGATTCAAAATCATTGGCATGGCCATGCAAGCATCACCATGCAACAGAAAACAGTAAAACATTCAGTGATTTCCACGTCAGAGAAAATTGTGAAAATTAGACTGTACTCGTATTCTTAGTAAAATTATAGCTGGTACGGAAGTACCAAAAAAGGCTCTATGACTTTTAGTAGAACCCTTTTTGGTGGTCTGTAGAAAAGAGCAATTTAAGTATTCAAATGGTTCTTTGAAATGTCTGTATATAACCACTGTCTTTACCAAATAACCAATATGAGTAGCTTATTTTTACAGATTTACTACTCCACCTCTGCTAATCCTTCTTTTTCACCTCGTTTATGTTCAGATATTCCTGCCTTCTCCAGGTGGTGGCTTGTTATCGCAAAAGAGGGTGCAACGGTAAAGCTGCCTTGCATCCCTCATTTAAAAACTGTTGCTAACACCACATATGCCAATGCCAGATGGTCCAAAGGGCAGAAAGGTTTCAAAGAGCTCAAGCCTGCAGTACCAGGCTCTAGCAATGAAAATGGGCATAAAAAGGAGGCCAATCGGATCTTCTGGGCCTCTAATGCTGAGGAACGTGATTGGTCAATTGAAATCACTAATGTCAAACTAGAGGATGAAGATCTGTACAACTGTGGGGTCACAGTGGGGTCAGAGAGGATAAGGGTACCGGTGGAACTGCATGTGGAGCGTAAGTTAAACATCCTCCATAACACCTATAATGGACAAAAAAATGTAATTAACACAGTTTATGTCTATTTATAAGCTAAGCTTATGTTAAATAAGAATCACTGGCTTGCTACTGACTCCACCTACTACCAACTTGCAGCTGCCCCGCCCCCTCGCTGTATAAACGTGCAGCCATGGGAGGAGTGTCCAGACCCTGACAGCAAGTCATGGAAGTCCATAGTGAGTGAGTCCATCACTGAGTTTTCTGTTCATCTCTACACCAAACTGAGAAGCACACACCATTCCCAGAACCTGCTTGTCTCACCCATCAGTGTGGCTGGGCTACTCTCTCACCTGCTGCTCGGTAAGAAACCACAGTTCAAAAGAGTTAGCCAGTTAACCAGCTAGACAATACTGTTTTATGAGCACGTCAAATTTACTGCCATAAGTCTGCTCAGTTTTGCTTCTGTATATTTGCTCAGTTTGTTAATTTGCATTTGCTTTAATGTGCTTCAGATTTAAATAAGGATTTTAGCACTTTAGAGTTACCTTGCTACAGGGTATGCCTTTAGTTAGGGGGCACAAATATGATCAAAAACAAAGAAAAACTCTATTGTTATTGCTAGCATTTTTTCTGGCATCCCTATGACATTGTAGTAGTGTTTTAATACTTAACTAATACGATTTTGGTTGTTTTAGATTAAACACAGATATCTGTGTATAAAACATTCTATTAAAGTGACACAAAATTGGTCATACCCATTGTTATTCAAAGCATGATTGATTACATGATTACTTTGTAATTATACCAGTGGTTATTTTTACACATTGGCCCTTCAATTAGCTCTCTTGGCAGAGCTCACTTACCTTTAAACTTCCTATTAGTGTTGGGCCGATCCACGTTTTTCCAGTTCCAATCTGATTCTGATACATGACTTCCGATACCGATACAGATCCCGATATAATATAAGATACAGATATAATACATATTTTTTACTTTAATATTAGCATTATTTTTTGTTGAAATTGTGCTGTTTGTTAGTAAGGTCACATCACAGAACAAATAAACTACTAAGCACCTATTAGAAGAGCAAAAAAAATACACAACTACACTAAATTTAAAGGCCTAAATTTAAAAATCAAAAACACATCAATCTTGGCTGAATCAAATAAATAGTTCAAGCATTATGTCCATTTTAGCAGCAACAATTGTGCGGAAAATAAAGTGGTGGACTGGTGCCCTGCACAGGGTGAGTCCCTCACTCTTGTAGACCCCAGGATAGGTTCTGGGTGAACGTACCCCTGGTAAGGATTAAGCAGTTACAGAAAATAAAATGTGTTTATAAATTAAACATAGCAATCACAGATAGTGTTACCTAGATACACCAGAGAAAAACATATGTATAGACAACTGGACTTACTAATGAAAAAATGTAGTAATGCCACATGCAAATTTAAATATTCTTATGTTAATAAAAACGAGCACAAACAGCATTTAAATTATTATATACATGGCCATTTGATTTAAAACAGACACATTTTCTTCCCGCAAAACAAGATTGTGGGACAAGATCTTTTCATACAATTAAAATCATTATGAAATATCTCCTACAAATATCTACCTACTGTCACATCTGTGGCTGAGGGGGAGTGAGGCAAGTTCCAATGGATGGAATTTTATTTACAAAAACACACAGACTCTACTCAATAACAAAAACCAAAGAGGCTCGAGGGCCTTTAATATAACCAGCCGCTGGCCGAGACACTACACCTACAAATACTATGAATTGAAAGTTTAGAAACACCACTCTCCTCAGAATGTTATGCTTTTTTCTAGGAGTCATATAAAATTAATCAATGGGTTATCAATGTGATATCTCAGAGTAAAAAAGCAGGTTAAGCCCATAACAGTTTAACAACATAATGAAAAAGACGCTGCTGTTAGCTGTTTTTATTTCTCTCTCAGGTGCTAAAGAAGAAACAAGAACAGAACTGGAAAAAGCTCTCTCTCTCCCCACTGAATTCACTTGCCTTCACTCTGAGATGATGAAGATGAGAGAGGAGACAAACGAGTCAATGCTGATGGCCAATCAGATATACTACAACTCCAGTATGAAGCAATGCACACTTCTAAAAGCAGATTAAAAATCAGGCATTAAAGGCTAATGCTTTATGATAATAGTTTAAAAGAATAATAATTCATAAATTCATTAATCAGTAATTACAATCACATAGAGTACAGCCAGCATATAGACTTGTATGTTTTACATTTTTCCCAAAATCCAGCAAATTAACAGCAAGGCCTCGGTCGTTCACATGGTCGTTTGAATCTTGGATAAATGAACGCACTCTGAATGCCATAGGTGTTTTTGTAGCATTTTGTATCTGCGCTTGATTGCCGTTACACTGGTGTTCGTCTGACGCTGTTTAACTCCAGCCTGCAGCCCAACGTGTAATTTTATGTATTCACCTGTGGGGGCAGTAATCATTCTCTCCAGACTGTTTACGTGTTGGGATTTGTAGTTTTACATTTTCCTTCAAAACTTGATTTGTCACGGTTCTCAGCAACAATTGAATCGATTGGACATATTCAGTCCTCCAGAACGCCAACCGAACGGCATGTACACGCAGTACCAGCGTTTTCTTCGCGTTCGCGTTCGGATTTTGGCAGCGTTTTTTTGACGCCACACCAACGCACAGCCAACCGAGCGCTGGGGCTGAACGCACGTGTGGACGCTGTGATTTACTCCAATTAGCAGAAAAACGGTCGCCGCTCAGTCCGCACTGACCTGGCGCCACGAACGCCAGAAAAACACCTGATTCAGACGTCCGTGATACCCAGTCAACTACGTAAACAAACCTTGAGAACTAATTGACACACTCAGGTGGTTGCTAAAGTGGTCCGCCTGTCACCAACCGTGCCCCTCAGGTACGGGTAGTCCCTCTGCATCCAGGACAGGCCACACTAATGCTTTATTACTGGAGCACTGTGCCGGTGACTCAGCAGGAGGTTGTAGTTTCCTGCTTGGATCAAAATTATATTTTGCAGAGTATCCTGAGCTATAGGACTCTGAAGATTTCCAGCTTTATTCAGAGGACCATGAGATGGGCTCAGGATTGGGCTGCTGCTGTCTGAATGGGAGGCAGCTCAATTACAGCAAATTATCTTGAGTTTCTTCCCCACTCCCACATGTTCTTTGACCATCTGGCTCAGGGACAGTCATGCAGTGACCAGCTTCTGTGCTTGCATCAGGGAAGTCAATCTTTTGCTGAATTTTTGATCACCTTCTGAATCCTTGTGGCAGACAGTGGTTGGAATGAGACCTCACTTTTAGTACTGAAATACAAAAACAAGCTGGCCTGCCGAGATGCCAGCCTTGATTTGGATGGGGTCATTCAGCAGGCTATGGCTTTGGACCAACATCTCTGGTCTAAGAGGCATCGCCCTAATTAGCCTGCGTTGCCTACTTCCCAATTTCATGCGTAGATTCTGAGTAAGACTGACTTTTCTTCTCCTCATCCCTCCGGTGGGGAACCTATTTGGGTTCTAAAATAGTTTCCCCAACGGAGGGCAGCTGGGGGCTTCTTAGCTGTCAAACCAGGAGAGGACCAACCAATAAGATCTGTGTGTATTGTGGGGGCGAGGGGCACTGGGGCTAGCAGTGCCCTAGTAGATAGGAGAAGGATGCATCAAGGAAATTGCCTGTCGAAATTTGTGTTTGACCATCCTGTCTCTTTGTCTGTACTTTTAGATTCTGGGTCAGCTGGTAACTTTGTATCACATTCTTGCCTGTCAACACCTGAGGTTGCTCTAGCCCACCAAATCATATTCAGAGCCCTGGATGATAATATGGTCCGCTCACCCAAGTCACTATTTCTCTCCAGCTGTCCATTTCCCCACACCACATAAAACAAATGCAATTTCTGGTCAATGGCAATATAGTCCACTAGTTGACCGGAATTCTGGTTCTATTTTACCCTAGTTCCCCTAGTGTACTTATTCCTGTTAAATCAACCTGTACTTGTCTATAGAAAGTCCTCACACCCACCTTACCATCAATATCCCCCCAGAATATTCTTTGCTGGCTAAGGTCTTCAGTCTCCACTTCACCAACCTTGAGACTGTGCTGTTGAGCTCCTGCCTGGAGCTACACCTCCTCATTCACGTGTTTCTCCGCTGTCAGAGCCTGAAACTAAGGCAAAGGAGGAATACGTGGCCAAGGGACTCAGGTTGGGGTTCATTAGTTAGTCCACACCCCCTGCCTCCACAGGTTTCTTTTTTGTGTAGAAGAATGATGATGGACTCTGACCCCGCATTGATTACTAGGGGCTCAATGCAGTCACAGTGAGGCACCTGTATTTGCTTCCTCTGATCCTGTCGGCCATTTAACAGCTCTGCACTTTGACAGTTTTTACAAAGCCTGACCTGCAGACAACATACAACCTGGTGCTATTGCAGGTTTGTTTGGGGTTTAAGTTCAGTGGCTGCTCCCCTTTCCAACCTCCTGAGGGGCAAATCAAAGAAGCTTTTTGCAAATGAAAAGAATTTTTAAAGAATTCTTCAATTTTTTAACCCCAGGAAACTGTATCCTTGCACCTTCTCCTGGAAGCTATCAGAGGTGCAGTTAAACTATGACACTGGGAACTGTAAGCAATTTGGAGAGGCCAAATGCACCAGAGCCCCTACATGAGCATGTGGCAGAATGAGCGCAAACTAATTCTCCCACTTGGGAATTACTCGTACATTCTTGTTCATACAAAGAAAATCCTGGTGGCCCACCTTTTCACACGGTGCCAGGGAGTGTGTTCATGCTCCACTACTAAGAGCTTGTGCGATTTGCCTGCTGGTAAGTTAATGCCTCTGATGATATCCAACGGCTCTTGTGGACCACTTCTCGAAGGGGTGTCACTTCATCGCCTTCAATTCTCCTCCACCTGCCTTTCCAGTCCATGGTTCACATTTATGGCAACCCAGAAGACATCCTGTTCCATGCCAAGCTGGGGTCACCAGCCTGACCTTCCCTCAGAATGGGTTTGGCACATGTGACGGGCGGTCTGCATGCTGAGATCAGCGTGAGATCAAGGTCGCTGTGGTACGCACCAGCGATGTTTGTGTAAACACCTCATTGCAAATTCCACACATTGATGGAATTTAGAGAGAACTGGCCTAAGATTTGAATGGTTAAAAACTTTCGGCGATAATAAGCAGTTCATTTGGGAGTTTTAGAGCTCACTGATGTCTCTGTAAAGTTTGGTACAAAATCCGGTGGACTGTGAGGCTAATGGATCACTCTCCCCACCTCCCCACAACCTTGATTAACTTATTTTTTTACCATGTCTCACTCAGCCCAGTGCCCTTTCACAATGGTGTCTGGCCCATCATGGCTGGTCTGTCTCTGTGTTTTATGTGTGTTTTGTCTGCCTTAGCTGTGAAGCCTGGCTCTCCTACCCTGTATGAGGAGGATCTGGCCTGTGCACCCTGTCCAGTTTGGGGATCTTCTGACATTATTGGAATTATCCTCGCTCCTCTTGTGTTTCGAGTAGTATTCTTACTGTTTTCATGAACTATGATATCAAGCCAGTGCTATATTAATGTTTTCTTTTTGTACATATTTTCAATTAGAAAATCAACAAATTTTCTGTACCATGTTTGTATACTCTCAGTTTAGACAGATGTGTTATATTGCTTTAAACCCTGTTTAATGTTATTGATCATTTTTTAATAATACTTATTCCTCTCAGGACACACACTTGGAGAAGCTTTCGTCAACCAGTCCCTGGTGTTCTACGATACTGTGCCTGAAAAACTGAGCAATAACAGTGAAGAGAATGTGAAGATGATCAATGCTTGGGTGGCGAGGAAAACACATAATAAAATAACACAGCTGGTGGAGTCTGTGGAATCGGCAGAGCTGGTTCTTCTAAACGCTGCCTACTTTATCGGTCAGTGGCTTTGTAATTGTTTGTTTGTGGCTGAGTGTGAATGATTCTGTCTTAGCAAATATAAGAGGAGCACTTTGTGTGGATCACTGTAGATGTGCTGCAGATGCTCAAATGGGTATACTGTGGAAAACTGAATAATTTGATTTTTGATATTGTATGTAAACTCTGTTGAATGTACTTACTCCATGTCCAGACATGGGAACTAAGATGCAAAATAGCCTGTTTCTAATAGCTAATTTTGATATTGTCACAAAAACCAACACATTTATATACATCCACCTATTCAGCCCAGTTCAGCTGGGAGTACTTTGAACCAGGAGTGTTTCTAGCATTGCTGCTTTCTGATGATGTATAATATAGGACACACATCAGAACAGAGCTGATTTACATAACTCTTAAATGCACAATAAAAAACAATCTGTTCAATTCTGAGGAATTGAGAGAGATCATGCAAAAATGAATTATGGTTAGTTAAGATCTTGTTAATATCTACTAACATCACCTTAACTTTTCCCAAGCTCTAAAGGGCATGGCTCTTTAATTAGTGTTATTTCTGAATAAACAATGTGTCTGAAGGATGGTTATTTGTAGATAACACAGGTCAACAGGTCAGAATCATCAGATATAGGTTTATATGGGTTTTGTAGTGTTTTTCAGGCTGATTTCAAATCTGTGTTTAGTTTTCCCCGCACGTACAGTTTTTGTGATGAAGCTAGTTATATATTACATGATAGTTGGTACAATTAACATATTATAATCATATGCTGAGCGTTTTTGAAGAAGCAGTGGTAGCTGACTGACACTGAACATTATATCTATGCCACAGTGTGCACCTGTCTGACTTCACACTGAAAATATTGAAACAGTTACTTGATTGGTGTCTGCAATTTAATAAAAACTGCATGCAAGTCCATTGCAAATCTAATATTACTCATAATTCAAATAGTTGATGTGACTGAAAAAAACAGAGAGCAGATCTGAAATCAGAAAAACTGGTTCAGAAAAGTGTGTTGTGGTTTCTGATGATTACAAAAATGTTTTGTTGACCTGTGTAATCATTTGAGGACAATCCAAATAAAGCAGGACCCTAACAAGTTGTGTCTTTCACAGGTAAATGGAAGGGCATGTTTGAAGAGAAAAGTAAAGACGGCGAGTTTATGACTTTGTCGGGAGAAGTGGTGTCTGTGCCCATTCTCTACAGCTCCAAATACAGTCTGGCTACCATTTACATGCCCAAGTTAAAGGCCCAGGTGAGGACAACACACACACACACACACACATACTACACCATGTCCACCATGTAAATGCTGCCTTGGAGAACAGTTTCAGCACAAACACCAACAAAAACCTCTCAAACACACACATATTTTACAGTTTATTTTATGTTGCACATAATCAAGTGATAGTTCAGCAAAAAAAATCTAATTTTCATAGTTGACCCCCTTTCCCCAAATAGTTAATCAGACAAGACTTGCTTTGTGTTCAATTTATTTTTTCTTTAGTTTTACACTGAAGCTATGAGCTATTGGAGAGATAGGTTCTATCTTCATGAGAGCTATGTGACATACTTTAGTCCAAGTTTATAGACCAGGGGTGGGCAAACTACGGCCTGCGGGCCACGTCCGGCCAGTTGGTCTTTTTAATCCGGCCCGCCGAAGACTGGTGTCTCGTCCGTGTCTCGGGCCGGGAAGTCGCGGAGCTGGGCGGGGGCGGGCACGCAGTATGAAGTTACTCAAGTTAGGTACGCATTTGCGCTGTGAATACCACATACGCGAATGCATTCGGGCATACACTTACAGCGACAGGTGGTGCTAGCCAGCTACCCCTGGCTCCCTAAAAATGTTTGCTCACGGTTAAAAAAGAAAAGTTGATTCCGAGTGCCGCATTTTTAACAAGGACTGCTAAATATTTATTTACAGAAGTCAGAGGTAAAGCCTGTGATTAGTTTGTGGTACACAAGTACACAGAGGACTTTTAGATTGTTTTACAGTTTTTTCATAGCAATTTATGGATTTAATATTTTTATCATTGGCTGTTTTGTTTTCTTATCATGATGTTTGTGATTGACACAATT
>JBBPCY010072255.1:0-11192 GCA_037974405.1 Brachyalestes nurse | reverse complement strand
TTTGTGCACCCAGCCAAGCCTCCAGCAGAGGCTGACTCTTCATCAGCTGCAAGTTCAAGTGTGAGACTGGAGATGATCCTCTTTTAAGTTTTCTTCTGACTGGAAACTGGTTCATTTTCCCAGCCATTTTTGTGGAGACAGTTGTTTATAACTTCAGTTTGCTCTTTATTTCTCCCACAGTGGTGGGAGAAATTGTTATTGCATTTGTTTCACTCAATTAGAAAAGGGAGCTGTATTTCAAATATACTTTGAATCATTAATGTTCCTATCTAGAAAGGGGGGCCCTCCAGAGAAAGTTTGGGAACCACTGCATTAGCACATCATATAAAATGCTACAGTACATCCTTTACTGTGTAAGATACATGTTCTCATATTGACCTAATTGCCATAAAAATGCTTTTGAAAGAGAATTTAAGGCTTTACCTGTCCTGAGTGTAGTGCTAATGTTATAATAAGCTTTCCTATACTTCACATCTTTGAGTTCTGTAGTGTATTACATGGAAGAAAAAACCTGCTGGGCTTTATGCTTCTCAGTAATATGTCATGGTACTGGAGATGAGAGAGCTTCAGTTTATTCTGGCTAAAGTCTGCCAAGCTGCAGTGATGCATGAGAAAGTAAATTATGGTATACGTCCCTGCTCTCAGAATCTCCAGAAACAAAACGCGTCTGGAATTTAAAAAAAAACAAAAAACTTTTGTATCTCATCCACATGACTCATCAAAACACTGTTAACGATGAAGCAGGGAGGAAATCTTTCTCGAGAGGTAGGGATTTTTGGATGGAGATAGAAACATGAGAGTTGCTTTTCCATGTAAAACAGCAGGAGTGAGACCATGTTAAGCTGCACAAATGCAGCCAGCAGTCCGCTTCAGTTCCATAAATCTGCAAGGTTTTGATTACTGGACGGATTGTTATTTCTCAGCAGCCTGATCAGACCTGAACTACTAACAGAGTCTGGCTGATACTAGCCCATGTGGGTTACAGACTATAGGGCTGGTCAATATGCAGCAGTGCACTGGTTTAACCCTTCACTTAGATTTCTTAGTATGAGTATCTACTCATTGAGTCACATACAGTGGCCTCAAAAAGTCACTGCATTAAGAAGCAAAATGTCAGGTTTTAATTTTCAAGACTTTAATTGTCCTTTTGGTGAAGTCTTCTTTTAAAAGGTGTCTTTTATGTTTCAGATTACACAGGTAAAAAATAAATGTCATCATCACAAACCACAGCACACTTTTCTAAACCAGGTTTTCAGCTGATTTCAGATCTGCTTTCAGTTTTTTTTCAGTCACATCAACTTTTTGAATTATGTGTAATATTAGATTTGCAATAGACTTGCATGCAGTTTTTATTAAACCACAGGCACCAATCAAGTAACTGTGTGAAGTCAGACAGACTCACACTGTGGCATAGATATAATGATCAGTGTCAGTCAGACACCACTGTTTCTTCAAAAACACTCAGCATATGATTATTATATGATAATTATACCAACTATCATGCAATATATAACCAGCTTCATCACAAAAACTGTACGTGTGGGAAAAACTAAACACAGATTTGAAATCAGCATGAAAAACTACATAAGCCACAGAAACTCATCTCTGATGATTTTGACCTGTAGACGTGTGTTATTAGTATTTGAGCCATTTCATTGTAGGCCTTTGTCGATGACCTCAACACCACTGTAAGGAAAATAGCACCAGAGCAAAAATCAAATGATCGGCTCAAATGAGTCATGAACCTGTCTTCTACATTCTAAAAGGGTATGGCATGTCCAGCTGGGATCTGTACACACATGGTTGAATCCCAGACAGCTCTTGGTTAAATGTGTAATGGATTGTTTGAGTGTAGAACTCAGTGCATACTGCATAGGGAATGAGGAGTCATTTGATATTCAGTCCTCAATAACTCTGTTACTTTTAAACATCAGTGCTTCACTGTACCCTACTCTTCTTCTCCAGGCTTACTTCACACAAAAAATATCTGCCATCAGTTTCATGTGTTTAAAGTGTTTTCCTCTGAAACAACATTATGCTTAATGTGGTGGGGCTATCTATAAAATAAGTAGGAATGCACCGTTTTTACTTTAAAAGTGAAACCAAGAATTCTATCCGGCTACATAAACATTTTGCAAAGATCCTCTTATAATTTTAAAATGCTGAAATGTTACTGAGCAAGAGTACAGTTATTCAGTTTCAATTACAATAATGTAATGTTTCAATTACAGTGTTCCCCCTCAAAATTGTGGTTCTGAGTTTGCGGCCTCAGTCATTCGCAATTTTTTTCTGAACTAATACTTGTTTGGCGGAAACCCCTGCAAATTCGCGAAAACCGGAAATATCTATAATTTTTGGCTTTTATCGTGCTCATATAGAATTTTCCACGCATTTTAGTGCTAAATTATTAAAAATTATATAATGTACTAATTTTGTAACATAAATATGAATGTAAATTCAGCTAAATTTCCATATTAAAAAATAACTAAATAATTTACGAATTCTAAAGCAGGTCTTGGGATGGTGAAATACCCCTGTATTGGCGGGAGGTTTGACAGTAGCCAATCCGAGAGCATTCATAATTTCTCCTTGCTGCTGATTGGCTGCTGCCCTGTGACGCATCTCTGGCAGCTGCAGTCCAGCATTCCCGCAAACTCGTGTATCTCGAGTTTACCTTTACTTTTTTTTAAGGTATTGTATTAAGCTGAGTTTAAAATGAAATTAAAGTGCTTCAAGAGCATATTTGGGGGCACATTTAGGGTTTAGACAATAAAAATAGGCATTTATAGGCATTTGTTTTACCATATGACAAATTTGCCATTTTTCACAATTCATGGATGTTTAATGTATGTAAGAAAAGTACAAATTGTCTAATATAATGCTTTAGTACGAAAGTTAATTTACTTTTCTTCCATCCAACAATTAATATTTAATAAATATATAATGAACAATGGTCAATGGTTAAAGTATTAATTAATGAATTAAAATAAATAAATAAAAAGAGTTGAATATCTCAGATATTATCATCTCAAAAAATGATTGTCATAAACTGCATCTTCTCTTAATTGTACAACTCTGCTGCGCTCATCAGTAAAATAGATCATAACAAAGATTTGCTTCATCTGGTTTGTGTAATGTTATACATCCGAAACCATACGGAGAAATTCTGAGAAATTAGGAAAAACACTTGATCACCCACCGTCTCCCAGCCTTTAACACTTTACATGCCAAATAGATTGTTGAAGTTCATGAGAATTTGCAATAACTTTATGGATAGGATTCACATGAATGCTGCAACACAGAAGAAATGAATGAAGCCTGAGAGGTTCTGCCCCATGTGCAATAAACAGTACTGTATTTAGTCTGTGACTGAAGTGTGGGAAGGATGTTTTAAAGAAATGAGCAGTTGGGGGAGTTTCATCCCATCGGTTTCATCATCGGAAAAATATGTTTAAGGACGTTAAAGCATGAGATGCATGTGTCCTTTTTTTTTCAAAAATGTCACAGCTCTGCTGGAAACATGTCATGAGAAGGAAAAGCAGGACACTTTACATAATTTATTTTATTTTGTATTACTGTGTTACCATTGCGTCTATCTCATTTCCTTGTTACATTATTTACCAGCTACATTGCCCCACTATTGTAATAGTGCTTTACTGTTAAAATCCACTATTGTTTTACTCCAGCATTGTATCACTATTACATTACCTTTACATTGCTACTCTATTATGATAATGTTTTATTGCACCACTGTTATTTAATGCTACATTGTGTCACAGTAACATCACATTTTTGCCACATTTCAAGTGTTAACCGAAAGGTTGGTTGTTCATGCTGTACACAGTGTGTGCTGTGTTCACTGGACACTTTACACTTATATTGTCACATCATTAGCTTTCCATTGTTGTTTTGCTTTACTGCTACAACCTACGTTTACCACTGTTACATTACTTTAATGCTACACTGCATACCTCTAACATCATAGGCTTTCCATTATTATACTGCTTTACTGTTACATCCTACTTTTACTTTGCTGATACAATGTTACATTATTTTACTGTTCCGTTGTTACACTGTCCCAAGGTCATGTTGGTCTACTACTCCATTGCTTCATTCCTTTAATACTAGTTTACTGCTCCATTGTTCTACTGTTACTTTACGCCCCCAATCAGTATTCCAGTCATCCTTCATTTAAAGGGGCTGTGTAAAAAAGTCAATTTATTGTCTAGTTTATGTTCCAATATTTTTGACATTGTGAAAGTTTCACTGCATATGGATTTCCCAACCATATCCCCGTTGCTTTTTTTCTTCCTTTAAATATCCAATCATCTCTATTTCTGACAAAATGTTTCGAGTAAGCAATGTCTCTTCTTGTCCTACCTTAATTTTCTTTTTGGAATAAATGCAAAGACACATGCCAGGCTTGGTGTGTTGTCCCATGTATCAAGGCATTTTTATTAAGTGAAAAGAGAGAGACAGCTATGAACAAACCAAGACCAAACCAAGTTATGAGCAAACCAAGAAGAGTGGACGGTAGTTATTAAAGAGAATTGCATCTCATAGACTTTCTGTGCATTTGAACTCCTAATTAAAAGGATTTCAGTGAGAATTGTTTATGGAGCAAAATAACTTGATGAAAGAGATCAAAGAGAGAGACGAAATCCCAAATTGTTTTAATTGGAGGACAACAGTGTCTCTTTTCATTTACATCACACGTATTATTTGATGTCACTTTTCTTTAGTAAACTAGACATACTAACCATTCTCATTATCATACTCATTACCATGCAGTTAGGCACAGACATCTAAGCTCTGCCATAAAATCAGATTGAACATAATTATTTAATTCTATGCTTTGTTTATTTGCATTTTTGTCACATCATTGTTGGACAATTATATTAGCTCTACATTCTCAATTGTCACTGAGGTTGTACCCTAAAGGTTATGTCTTCAGTACCTTTAGATAAGGAACATAATTGTTCCATATTCCATTGCAGTTCTATTTTAAAGTGGAATTTTCTCCACACACCCTGTTTTGACATTTTTTTCGATTTCAAAAATGATTGTAATTAAAGATACAGATATGCCGATTTCCCTGAAAAAGTAAACATACTTTAATATTTAAACTGAGGCATAAACCTTCAACTTCAGGCATAGAATTAGATATATCTCTGCCTCAATAGGCCCCACTTCAGACTCAGACAGAGTTGCTGCCTGGGTGTGTGCCAGATAAAAGCAAGCCA
This sequence comes from Brachyalestes nurse, assembly GCA_037974405.1. Taxonomy (NCBI): domain Eukaryota; kingdom Metazoa; phylum Chordata; class Actinopteri; order Characiformes; family Alestidae; genus Brachyalestes; species Brachyalestes nurse. The sequence continues at coordinate 5,949 of JBBPCY010072255.1, read as the reverse complement.
GGTCTGGGATAACGAAAAGACATTTACTTTGCCTCCAGAGCTGAATAATGTTCTTGGCCTTGAAATCCCCTGGTAATGGAATGGAAAGTATTGGAAGGGAATGGTTAAAATCTGGCTAAATGGATAGAGCACAAGTGTACTTTGGAAAATTATTATTAGTATCCTGGTTCAGTGTGCATAATAGACAAAACATGTCCATTCCACTCTCCATGTACCGTGTATAGGCATTCTTCTCTATTATAGACCTCATCTATGAAAGCAGTCCAATTTGAGGCTGTTTAACTGAATTTTACATGAATGAAGCTGTAATGCTGTGTTATATCATGACTATAGACAGACCACACGTGGAGCAATAATGCAACAGTGGCTACATCCGTCCAGGCACACGTTTTTAGATACAACATGACAAAACATCAGTGAAACACTTTTGAGGAGGGGATACATCGGCAAAAAGGTCACTGTTATTGTTATCCCAGTGATTCTATCACAATGGAAATTACGTTGTGTCATCACTGATTACACAGAATTTCTTTTAACCTCAATATGAGAAACTTGACTCTGTTCCAAAAACAGTAACTTTTTATAGACACTCATGTCCATCTGCAAATGTTGTGACCCACACGAGGGAATGTTATTGTTCTGTTTGTTTTTGTATATTTTCTGTCATGGGGTGTTTCATTTGTTTGGCTTTGTGTTGAAATCTTTTTTCCTGCACCCTGGGACACTTTCGGGGACCTGCTGGCCCCACTTCTATGGGATTGGCTGGCTCTGCGGGAATGAGGCCAAGGGGCCCACCATTGTTTGGTGTGCTCCTACGAGGTGCTTCTGGAAAGTCCGAGGACTACTGCAGGGCCCTGGTTTTTAGAGTTTTTTAGGACTCTTTTAGGGCTGTCAACTCGCATGGTTGTGGTGCCCGAGCTTGGAGAGAGTGTACCGAGGTGCCGTGAGTTCGAGTCCTCTGAACGCTGGCACCAAACCCCGAGGGTGAGGGCCACACCATTTTTTGTTTTTCTCCCTCTCTCCTCTGTTTCAGGTTCCTGGTTGAGGGAGACAATAGGGGGAGATCGGCTCAGACACCAACGGAGCACTCAGTCCGGCATTGAGGGAGATGGCTTCTACCATTCGGGAGTGTGTGGCCAGCCATTTGGGGCTGGGTTGGATGTGGGATTCTGAGCATTTGTTTGTCCCCAGCATGGTTTGTTCCGCGAGGATAGTGGAGTGGCTTCATGCAATCTACTGAAACTGTATCACTCAGGATGAGGTCTACCTGAGTTGGGAGGGAGACTTGAGAGAGAAGGGAAAAACTGTGTTGAGGCCTTTGGAAAGTTCTTTTGGGTCTTTTGCTGTCTATTCCTTTGCTATTGCCTCCAGAGATCCTATCGCTAGTCAAGGGCTGTGAGGCTTAAAACCAGCAAATAGTCCTAAAAATAACCAGCATAGCAGGAAGGGTCTTGCACATAACATTTTAGGGACATTAAGTCACAACAGCTGTGCTGTTCTGCGCATGCATGAATTTAACTTATTGTTTCCTGATCCCTCAATATGCTGGTGTCCCTAAAATGTAAGATTTAAGTGAGTTAATTATGTGTAATTTTTCTTATATGTTGAAATAGAATTAAAATTCACACTGGATAACAAAACTATTCCTGCAATGAATTGAGTTCATATTTGTCAAAGAGACGGGTTAATGTAATAGATTTATCAAGTTTTCTAAAGATGACAGTGAGCAAAGACAATTAAACTTTGACTGTATTTCTAAACTTTTTTCAGTTTTATCATTTTATCCTATTATATTCCGATCTTTGCACATTTTATTACTCTGCTGCTTGGTACCAGCATCTGACTTTAGCGTCTAGTGTTTTCTCTCTCTGTGCTTTTTCTGATTCTTATCGGCAGCACTGTATGCTGTCTTTGCACGTTCTTTTTTTTTGCATTCTGTGCAGTATCAGTATTTTTCTAGTCTTGTGTTGCACCATGGTCCTGGAGGATTGTTGTTTCATTACTCAAGGGTACCCCAGTGGTGCCCCTGGCAGTCCTGGGATTCAAACCCATGTCCTTCTGATCGTAGGGGCAATGCCCTAACCACTAGACCACAAGCCGGCCCAGAAGCGCAGTTTTGTTTATTTTGTGTGAAAATAGGTCACATAACTGCAAAATGGGGCTCACAAAACCTTTAATGATTGCGGCCCTGGCTAAACCTATTAGCATTCATAGTTCCATGCCAACCGATCACGACCTTGCCACCAACACACCTGCACATAGTTACTGATAATTACTTTGGACTCTGTTTTGGCCTTAATCATAATAAGACATTGCCAGCTCATTGTGTTTTTGCAAACTGCAATTGTTTTTGTGTTTCTGTTAACTTTGAATTACTGTTAATATGTTTTACTTTCCGTTACATTTTTAATATTGGAGTTCAGTAAACCCAAAATGCACAGCTCTGACTTTTCTAAAACACCACAGCCTTCCCTACAGTTGTTTTTCTTTGGTTTTGATCTCTGAATTATTCCTTGGCTTTCTTGCACCTGCTTGTCATTTTTTTTATTTGTCTGCTGTTCGTTGGCGTGAACATGACCTCAGACCGGCTTACAGGCTTTTGATTCCTGTACTTTTTGATTCTCTGCTTTTTCTCTGCTTCCAAACAGTTTTAGAATACTGTTACTTGATGCATATTTCCTGAGAGCATGGAAAGGTTTTAACGAACAGTCTGTGTTTCAGCTGAAGCTCCATTAAGAGACAATGTACTTCAAGTACAGCAACGACTTTCCTTGGACTGGATGTTTTACTGTGAGTTCTTAAATGCTTTTAGGAACTTATGGCTCTTTTTGTACTATTAACAGTATTTTGGAACGGGAATCTGCCTAAATCACACAGACCTTTAGATTGAGTGCTGAGGCAGTAAGTCACATTAGATCCCCTTTTGCTCTCAGGGATTAGATTCTGGCACATTGTTAAATATATGACCAAAAGTAGCCTAAGTAAGCCAAGGTGCCTGTTACAGACCGAGAAGCATAATAACTCATGACCGTCTCGACTGAAAAAAAAAAATGTGTGACTTCTTGGAATTTTTGTTGTCTGAAAACATGACTGTAAAGTTTAGTTATCACACACCTGTGCATGTGTTTGTGAGAGCAAAATGATTTACTATACTCTTATATGAATGCCAAAGCGTCTGTGTGCCATAGCCAGCCTACACGGAATTCATTTGTGTTTTGAATAGCTTGTCTGATTTCCTCCTGAGACTAAAAGAGGGTGTGTAAACCTTTTATCACTTCCTCCTGATTTTACAGTAATTTAATCAAAACAAAGCAAATGTTTTTTTTTTCTAAAGGAAATGGAGAAAATTGCAACGCCATCAGTGTCTTTGTTTTTAAAGGTTATGATAATAAACTCCCCTAATTTTGGAAATATAAAAAGTGTGGGTGCAAGTGGCCACAGTCACACTGAAATGTAGACAATGGGAACATGCAGCCAAACCATGTGCTCAGCAGTAGGGGAGCTGTGGGTTTGGATGGCTGTGTTGTCCATTGCACTCGTTGAAGTCATCACATTCCTAAGCATCAGAACTGTGCATTTATTCCAGCACTGACTGCTTCTATGCAATGGGCTCTGTAGATGTTATTAGTTCAGGGTCCAAGTCCTTTAGTGCCACTGAGCACAGTGGATTAGCCACACTTTCCCTCCAGTCATATACTTTGACCTTTTTTTTATTCAGTCAGCTTTCCTCATATGAAACATTACAGCACTGATAGGATGTAGCTATACGCTACGAGACTATGAGTATAAGACACACCAACTCGTAAGTTTTTAAATGAGATTAAAGAGAGCAATAAAACAAATGGAGACATTTGTAGACCAACAAAGGAGAATCAGTGTGTATATATATATATATACTAATGCTGGGCAATGATAAAACTTAAAAATGAACATTTTCATGTTTAATTGCATGTTTTTTTCTGTGATTAATGACGATTTAAAAGTACTGGTATATGAACAAAAGTGCAATAACATTTGGTTTGCAAACACTTTAAGCAAATAAGGAGCATTTTAACAGCAGTGTTCCCTTTAACACAGTCACACAGCCGCAGTTAAAATGTTTGTGTAAATCTCAACTTAAACATTAATGTGATGAAATCAGATTTCAAACCAAAGCTATTTGCTACTGCAGGGCGTTCACATTTTATCTGGTTTGTTATAGAAAATCAAGGTACCCTCAGAGTCCAGAGCATGGGTGCCGGAACCATTATAGCTTCATAACCATTATAATCCCCTCGTAGACGTAGAGCATTTTATTTGCCTATTTCTCATTATTATCAGTGTTATAAACTGACTGTATAAACTGAATAAGCTTCAAGGTAGCATGAATCAATACACTGCTTTAGTAAATATTTTAAATAAAATACATTTTTCTCTGATTATGCATATTATTTGTCTATTTCTCATCTTTATCAGTGTTATAAACTGACTATAAACTGTATAAACTTAAAGAGAGCATTTAAATTGCAGGGTATAAATCATCAGAACACCGGTGCCCAGGTCCAGAGCCACGATCAGAACAGAATATCAGGCACCTTCCGAGGCAACAGTGAGTTCACATTTATACACCAGTTTTCTTTTTTTCTGAACAGGAACCAGCAGAAACATTGTTCTTTTATCAGGGAGCAGCAGAAGCAGTCAGTATGTTCAGTAGCGAGTGTCCCTGTTAAAGTGAGGTGAAGTGGTCGAACACATAATAACAAAAAAAAAACTGCAGTCACGCGCATTCAAATAATTGTCGGTGTTAATTAAATAATACGTTAACTCAATAATAACGACCAGTGTGCGAAATACGCGTCAATATTCAGGGGGTCTCCATCTCCCTACTGTTGCGCAATACCGATCTAAATTTTCTCAACATGTAGTAGGCCTAAAACCTTACAATATTTCATGGATGCACGCCAAGACAATCAGTCTATAGCCTGCATGACAACACACACACGCACACAGTCAACATTTTTTATAATCCGATATAATCCTATAGTATTCGTAAAGCAGCACTTGCATAGGAGGTTGCATTGGCTAAAGTTGTTTGGATGCACGTTGTTTTATAACAAGGAGAGGCAAAGTTGTCCATTACAATTCAGACACGACAACAATTGGTACCAATCTGGTGCACTTACAAGAGCAATCGACTGAATAAATGTCAGGTACAGACTATCGGCACGCAATCAGTGCACTTACAAATGAGAGCCTGCAGTATGACGACCGATCCTGTATTTAACCATCCATCTACAGCAAATACGATCAGACAGATACACTATTGAACACATACACAAAGCCATCTGCAAGCAAGCTCAAGTTAAAAAAGCACCACGGCGGATGCTGACAGACAGACTACAACAAGCCACACATCACCACGGTGGGTGCTCACTCTCTCTCTCTTTCACACACACACACACACACACACACCAACTTCTCCAACTCCAAGGCTAGTCTGCTCCAACCAACCACAAGGCCTACATAACCATGCAGTATGCCGATGCACAGTCACACACACTCATCTTATGCACACCAATTCCTGTATTACTGTCCAGCCGAGAGTTGGTCTTTCCATTACTCCACCTGCTTCGCTCCCTCCAGCCGGCCGGTCCCTGGTGCTAGAGGCAGCGCAAGCAACCGTTCCTCAGACCTGCTGCTCTTTGGAGCCTCACCTTCACCTTGTTCTTCTGGACTGGGTGGGAGATGATCTTCTGTTCTGGTGGCGAGTGGCCCACTGTGCTGCTGCACCAGCATCTTCATCTCTAAGTGCCACCTTTTCGGATGTGAGGAATCCAAAGTGTGCTAGTGATACGCTCTGTAGCTTTCGCTTGCTAGACATTTTTAATACGACTTCGTTCTAAATCTTAGCTTTTTTTTTTTTTTTTTTTTTTTTCTTTTTAGGCTTTCCGCAGGTCTCCCGGATTCACC
>JBBPCY010072254.1:0-11193 GCA_037974405.1 Brachyalestes nurse | reverse complement strand
CTGTAACAACACACCAAACCCCTGATTCGGTTCGTATCACGATTCGTTTGTGGTGAAGGAGAGGAGAAATTTTGAGAGGTGCCATTTTGTTTGGAGACACCTTATCTTTACCACAAAATTATAAACCAATAAACACTTAAATACAGTCGACTCGTCTCTCTCGGTTCACCGCTCTGTTCAAACAAAAATCGCTCCGCCTAGCTATTGGTTAAAGAAAAGAAACTGATGTGAAAATCCTACTATTATGGCAAAAAACTTATGTTTCTGGGCGGGAACTGTATACAGGAAGGAGTTATACGGGATGGGTTGTGTCGTGATTCACCCTCCTCACATTGCGACACGGGTTCGTGGAACTAAGTGTCGCGAATTCGGTTTTGTATCGTATATCGTTACAGCCCTAATATATATATATACTCTACTACAACACAAAGTAGTAGTAAATATGGTATGGTAACACCCTTACAGCTGGTTCAGAACACAGCAGCTCAGTTTGCAACCTACCCAAAAGGTCAGATGTCACCCCACTGTTGATTGACCTACACTGGCTATACATGGCTGCCCGAATTAAGTTCAAGTCACTAACTCTTGCTGACAGAGTGACATAACTCTTTCATTCAGGCTTATGTTCCTACTCGCTCCCTCCACTCCTCCAAGGAACATCGTCCGGCTCTTGCATCCCTACACACAAGGTAAACTTACATTTACATTTACATTTACATTTATGGCATTTAGCAGACACTTTTATCCAAAGCGACTTTCATTACCTAACTACAGGGGACAGTCTCCCTGGAGCAATTTGGGGTTAAGGGTCTTGCTCAGGGACCCAGAGGTGGTCTGCTGAAGATAGGATTCTAACCCTCTTGGTCCAGAGGCAAGTATCTTACTGAGCTACATCCACCCCATAAACTCAGTGCAAAATCTTCTCTTCTGTGGTTCCCCTAAGGCACCTTCAAAAACCTCCTGAAGACTCATCTGTTTAGGGAGCATCTCCTCTCCTTGACTCTTCTTGCACTACTCCTTGCATTAAGATTTAGGACTTAATACTCTGCACTGGTTCTCACACTGTCCTGAAAGTTGAATATATCCTCATATTGTTATCATTTTGCATGAAAGCATCTGCCAAATGATTGTAATGTGATGTAGTACTGTATTTGTACTTCACCACACATCTATATGTTTCATCTACAACTCATATGTACTCTACTGTGTACCCACAGCTGTCTGAGGATTCTCAGTTCTGCTGCATTATGTAGTACGATGTAAAGACATAGGCAAACAAAACAAGTCTAGCTTTCAGCAGTAAGTGCTTTATCAGCCAAACCATGAACACCATAGTACATGCTCTCATGCCATTCATGAAGACCAAAAAGCTGGTAATAACACTATGGCATGAAGTAGTTAACTGAAACACTGCAACACGGTGGGAATATCAAAATGTAAAATTCATACAAACCTACACAATTTGGACAAAAACATTTACCATTATATCAACAAGGACTTTAATGACATTGCATTCAAATACATGGACTTTAATTTGGAGTTGGTCCCCGCTTTGCAGCTGTAACAGCTTTCACTCTTCTTGGAAGGCTTCCCATAACATTTTGTAGTTTCTGTGGGAATTTGTGCCCATTTGTTCTGTAAAGCATTTATGAGCTTCAGCCATTGATGTTGGACGAGAAGGCCTGGCTTGCAATCTCCGCTCCAGTTCATCCCAAAGGTGTTGGATGCGGTTAAGGTCAGGGCTCTGTGCCGGCCAGTCAAGTTTTTCCACACCAAACTCATCCAATCATGTCTTTATGGACCTTGTTTTAGGCACAGTCATGCTGGAATAGAAAAGATTCTCCCAGAAACTGTGTCCACAAAGTTGGAAGCATGGCGTTGTCCAAAATGTCTTCTATGCTGAAGCGTTAAGATTGTCTTTCACTGGAAATTAGGGGCCTAGCCCATACCCAGAAAAACACGTGTGTCCCAATACTTTTGTCCATATAATGTATGTTAACACCTCAGCAACACCACAGTCCCTGACATCTTTGGACCAGCACATTCTACCATTCCAGTGTCGCTGCTATATCACTGTCACTGCTTTGCTGAGAATGGTCCACCATCCATCTGGTCAGTAGTGGTTCTGTGGTCAGAAACTGACCAATGACGAATGAGTTAGATGGTTGCTGTTAAAGTGTGCATGACAACAGAGTTACATTCTGTAATTGTACAGTTTTATACCGGGCCAATACCTATAGTATATTGCATACAGTGTGTATATACAATGATGTTCTTATGTATGCCTGCCTTGTTACTACACCCATAGTCCATTTGACCAGTTCCACTGACCATATAGGTGCACTTCATACAGGCAGTTCTGACTTATCCACCTGTTTCTCTGCTCATTTGACCCCCACAGGACCACCAGTGAGCAGGTATTATTTGGGTGCTAGATTATTTTCAGCACAGCAGTGACTCGCCAGGGGCATGTTAGTGTATGTGTGCTAGTGTGTGCAGCACAGAGTGGATCACACAGTTTTTTAAACACTGTTTCCGCTTATCGTCGACTCTGTTTCACAAATCTAACCTGTTAATGCACTTTGTAGGAGTTATTGATGATTCAGTTCATCTGATGCTAGAGTTAGTGTCCTCCATTAGTGATCAGATTCAGGGAACAAATCACGGTTGGCTGGATATTTTTGGTTGGTGAGCCATTCCGATCATTTTAAAATGTTGCCATTGACAAGAAGACTGACTTGTGTCTCCCAGAATACCTCATTCTTAACAGCAATCTGTTTAGGTTCATGAAAACTGTAGATGTTTCTGCTGTAAATTTACAGTTTTTTACAGTGTAGATTTATATATCATTTACTTAGACAGACTAAGACTTTTGCAGAGTCAACACAGGCTTTCATTCTCATTATGGTAGTATAAACTCTAAAGTCAGGCAGTGAAAGATTTAAATAATGGCACAATCCTCAGCTTCCAAGTGATTTTATTCTTCATTTTACTGATTAGAAAGTAAAATACAGCTTGCAAATCAGACTTTTTGGAACTGACCAATTCATCAACTGTTGGAAAATAGACCAGAACAAAATACTGTAAAATTTGCAATTCATGTAGAAACATATTCCATCTCTTTTACAGAAAGACTAGATTTTGATTCCTATATCTTGGTTTTTGAGGAGTGTCAGAATGATCATTATGGTGTCCATGGACTTGTAACTATTTATGTATTACCAAATTGTCACACCTTCATCCTACAGTTGTACAAATATGTGATGTACAATTCTGCATTTTCAGGTTTTTCAAGTTTTAAGTGTTCCATCATAGTTTATAGCGAATAATGGGTTGATCGCAGATGACAGAGACTTCCCAATACATCTAGTAAAGTTTAAAATTCACACCAATCATTCATAGCAGTTCAGCTCTGAGCCTGAATAGCTGAATTTCTGCAAATGTGGGTTGCCCTGGTTATTTATTTATTTTTTTTACCTGATTCTTGGCTGGTGGTCCAATGCTCCTCCATATGGCCTGTTGTAATTTCTACTTGTGAATATCCTTCGTTGCTTAATCAGATACTGTGACTGTTATTCTTCCTCAAAAGGTGTAAAATGTGTGCAGTCTATGAGACAGATCACTGTTACATCATAACAACTAAGAACACACTTCCAGGTGGATATCGCTGTTAGCGCTGCATTAAAAACAGCAGAGATTACCAAGCTTTTAAACCAACGAAGATTCAATTGCATAAGTATTTGTTTTAGCTGTCACTGCAGAATATAAGATATATACCATATAATGAATAAGGGAATTTAGGAGGGTATTTTTTAAACTTAAATTGTAACTGGACAAATTAGCATAATCAAGAATTTTTTGGTGTCTTTGTGTCCTCTGTCAATAGGACGGTATTACAGAATTGTATGTTTTGTTGAGCTTTCTATTTTTATGCTTTTCATCTCATGGTAAAGCTTCTGTATTTATTCTAATGAAGTCTTCTTATGATTATTAACCTTCACAAAGATACCACCTACATCCAGGAGGGTGTTCTTGATATGGCAAGCTGTTGTGTAGGGAAAGAATTCTTCTGTCATCCACCACAGTTGGCGTTTCTTAGATCTCCAGGGTGTCGTATCTTTTTAAGAACCTACAGAATAGTTCATTGGGCCACATCTAATGTTTATGCTTTATCTCTTTATTTCTTTATATTTTTCAGCCTAATGACAACCAGCTTTACCAGCATGGACAGCTTTTTGGATGCCACAAACAACCTTTTATCTGCTCACTTGTAGGTGAAATAATATGGAAAGGACACAAACCTGGCCATGGAACAAGAAGTGTCAAGAAGCCCCTAAAATAGGGAGTCTATGTATGAAAATGGTTATAAATCCTACATCATTCTCCCAAGAACAATATTTTATTTTATACACTGTCAATGTCCAGATATTTATAAACCTGACTGTTTTGCAAAAACAGAATACTTTCAATAAAATGCAGCTCATTAAATTCTACTTTTAAACAATTCTTTCCACATCAATAACTTAATGATTAGTAGGCATTTCATGACCTTTTTAATTTTCCATCATGTAACCATGAACATGCACTAGCCATGCATAGTATAGTGGTGCTTATTGAAGAAATCATTACTTTATAAGCAGGTTTGGCTTATCTTTTTACTATCACTGAGAGAATACTAATCTCTTTTAAGAATCCAGTTTAAGTTCAATGTTCACTTTTCCTTCTTTGAGTTTTCAAAACAAGATTTCACCATTAACGCTAATGTTGTTCAGTCTCATCTGTCCTGTTTGAATTCATCACTAAAATGAGCTTTGTCTACCCAGGACTGCTGCCAACGTATATGTTTGCAGACATTCTGATTTTGATTACAGCTTGTTAATTCAGAACGTCCTGCATCATTGTGCACAGCCTGATTCTATTTCAGTTAAGTTATTTCTTTTTTTGTTCCTTTTCTGTTCTGTCAAAACTGTGTTCGTTTTGCTACTCTTTAAGTTCCCTGTAGAAATCCTTGGTTTCTTCTGTGCATGTTTATAAGAGTTCCTAAGCTTCATTTGGTTAGCTTCATTTGGAAGTAAAAATCTGTCAGGGTAGGATTACAGTAGAGGCTGTCCTATGTTGTGTTTTGGTTTTCTGAGTTAAGTTGGGGTTCTTGGGTTTTGTGTCTTTTATTTTGATATCCTGAGTACACCGGGTTTGAGTTTAGTCTGAGTTATGAGTTTCAACTGCCGGTGTACTCAGGAGTAAGTGTATGTGTTTGTTGATTGGTTTTTGAGTTTTGTATTTAAGTTCGTTGTGGACTGACTGGGGTTGTTGGTCCACCGTCAACCTGCCGTTTGGTGTCCTCTGTTTCTCCTTGCTTTTTGTAGAAAGCCTATATCTTGTTTCAGGTCCTCAAACCTGTGTTTATTTTGATTATCATTCAATAAAAGAAACTTAATCATGGACGTCTGCCTCCACGCCTGCCCTTATTCGGGGAAAAGGGGAAAACGTGACACCTTCTTAGATGAAGGGATTGTTTAAATCAAATCCCCCCTTAGTGGAAAAAATGGCCATTGTTGAAGGATAAGTGAGTTTTTGCAACATTCACACAAGTGAATAAAGGTAATTTTAATTTTCTACTACTAAATGTCTTTTAAAATTAGTCAAAGATTTACATGAGAGATTGAAATGATCAAACAAAAGACATGTGGATAAGAATGAATATGCTGTGTTTGAAATAAATATACTAACTATTCCTTGTATTACATATTTTTCCTGATCCTTGCCAGGACCAGTCACAGTAGAGGTTTGTTTACAGCTGGCTGAAATTTTTTAAATGCATTAGTTCCATTTTGCATGACAGTCAAATGGTCCCTTTCTGTCAAAGTTGACGGTTCTGGACCACACTGAGTGATGCAACAACAGACTCTCTGACAATAAGTGAGATACTTTAGTGATATTTTCACAGTTTGAATAGTATTTTACTGGTTAAGTAAACTGCTATGCAGTGATTACTAATTAGTTAATTACTCTGTCCCATCCATACATATAGCCAATTTGCTCTAAAATCAAGTTGAATGCTGTATACAGTACATCCACTGCATGTGTGTTGCAGGTTTGTCACAAATGCATGTGTTTATATGTAGTGATCTCGAGGACTCTTGCCCTTTGGGTCTTGGAAGAGGACTGCAGAATTACAGACAGATGCAGAACAATGTCTTGGTTTCCTTTGTAGCTGTATGTCGTCACGCTGGGATCATAAATAGACACAGACAACACTGAATTTCGGTGGTAACACACAGTAGTGCTCTTTAGTTACAGGTGAAAAGGGTAGTGCTGAGAGTCCTCAGATGCTCTGTGTGTGGTTTGGTGCTCAGTGGGGAGAGGAGGTGAAATGGGAGCTGGTGCCCTGAGGGGTCCGGTGTACTCGGTTGCAGCGGGTACAGTCCTCCGGGCTGGAATCTGGATAAAAGTAAGAAACACAAGTGTCACAATAACTCTGTTCCAAACTCTCCCTCACCCTCCCCGAAGGAGTCCTTATATAGGGTGCTGCTTCCTCATTGAGGGTGATTGGGTGCAGGCGTGCCTGGTTGCCTTAGCTCTGCCTCCACCACGTGCACTGCTGTGGTCCAAAACAGAGGTGCTGACATTAGGAGTTTCCCTTCAGCACCTTGGACAGCGCCTGAGAGGGAGCGCTTGCCTGCTGCTGCCGCTGCACTGACGGCCCGCCTTCACAATATGATGTATGTTAGTGAGCCTGTTCATTTGCCTACTAGAAAGATATCCTAACTCTTCTCTTTAGGCCAATTAATTTTTATATTACACATAATTTATCAACATGGACCATAACTATTAGAGACAGGCTTTCCATACACTATAGCCTTCAGGTTAGACAATACATTTCAGAACTCTAGGAAATCAATGTAACTCTACCACAGTGCTAGTTTCTGTTAGCACCTTTGAAATCCACCTGCTTTTTATACATGACAATTGTTTTGTGTTTTGGCCCTGGGCCCACCACAATCTTTGTACATTGGTCTCACTAGACAAAACGTTCTGCTTCTGCTTTATACGCCTCAGGTAAAACCTGTGCCAGCCCAGGTTAGTGATTTTGTCATGTTACAAAAGATTGAACCAGTGCAATGGAAACTGATCAACAGATAATGTGGATGTAATATGGTTTTAGAAACAGTGAAGTGTTATTTATTGCAGTGGGATCCTCAAAAGCCACAATTAGTTTGAGCTTGCATAAGAACATTACTTCCCGCCACATTTACAGAGCTCATGTTGTATGTGTGTGCTAGACGGCATTCAAAGACCCAAGCTAATCCACTTCAGCTGAGAAGAGGTGGTGTTTTATGCAACCCAAACAGCAGCACACATGAGTAAATGCAGTATCAGCCTCCATCAGCTGCTGTCGCGATCACTGCAACATGAATAAAAGCAGCGGAGAGTGGTGCATTACTGGCAACTCATTTCATCCAACGTTGAGAGCCCTTAGTGGAACTGCTGGTGGACCCAGACAGCTTTCCATTGAGATGCCTGCTCTTACACTCATTCATAATAGTCTCCTTCTCTAAGAGCATAGATACTCAATTAAAGGTAAAGAAACTGTCCATCAGTGGCTCACACACCTTCATTTTAGCTGCAGAAGGAGAAAAACAGGACAATTTCTTAAATCGTGATATTACTAGACGACATATATGTAAGGCTTTTTAACTGAGCAGAGCTTATTTTGTCTGGGAACAAAACAGATCTAAATCCAACAACTTTGAGATCTGGCACCTATTTTAGTGGATCTCACATCTAAGAAAATGATATCAGCAAACAGACTGATATACAGATCTGCAAGCTCATAACTAATAATCAATTACTTTGCACCTTTTCCTTATTATTCTGCCATTAGAACAAGCCTTCAGATTTAATTCAGAGCCAGATAACTGTGTGTAATTATAGGATTTAAGTGTACGCTTGGTTACTTTTGTGCTTTACAAATGCCCTGTTCAGGCATCTAGTCCACATGCAGTGGTGATGATTCAGTGCTTAAGAGCCTCATTAACACATCCAGCATTATGGGAAAACCCCTCACTAATCTGGGCGTCTGAGGTCTGAGTTTTTTTTTCTTTGGCCAACTTTTGCACAGAACACATTTTATGTTTTAGTTTGTCCTCAATTAGTGAAATCCAGCAAGTAAGAGTGAAGTGTGCATGGTGGTGTGCTGAAGTGTTTTCTATGTAGAAAATGTGTACTTATTTTCACAAAGAACATCAACAAACAAACAACCAAACAAACAAACAACTGACCATGGTGCTTAATTCATGTGGTGCAAATATTACTGTGCAGAATTGTTAGTCCACCTGCCTTCAGCATATCAGCCCGGTCTCACGAGTTTTCGTGCTGCCATCTCGAAATACAGTTTAATCAAAATACGCGCTGCGATCACGATTTAGGGCATTTTTTTCATGCTTCACTTTTTCATGCTAGGACAACCCTTCACTACTCTGTATTTTCGGCAGTATCAGCGGTAACTGGTGACTGAGGAACAGCAGGAGATAAATAATGAGTTGATTCCTTATCGTATTTGTTTGCAAAGCGGATGAAACAGATTGAAATGCCGTGAGACGGGGGAAAGTCCCTAACCCTAAACCCAACCCTAAACCTTAACCCTAACCTTGACCCTATAATAGAGGTTAGTGAAGTGTTGTCCTAGCATGAAAAAAAGCCCTAAATCGTGATCGCAGCACGTATTTTGATTAAATTGTATTTTGTGATGGCTGCAGGAAAAGTCGGGAGATCGGGTTGAACATATTCACTTGCAACATATTCACATGTATTTCTGGTCATCTCTGATCTACATTCTTGAGGGCACCTTCTCTGTAATTATTCATGCTATAAGTACTGCCTATAAACAGCACCTGACATGTTTCCTCTACATATTTCATGTCTGTCCTAAAGAAAGATCTGGTTTTATTGCTTTATCAACTGTAATTTCCTTTTTTCACTGGTGAGCTCTTCCGTTTCAAAATTGCATTGGAAGAACAAGAGCATGCAGCAGTAACACCCAGGCTGAGCCTCTTAATAATCTGTAGGCTAATTAAAAGCCCACACTGTGGAGCCTGTGAGAAACATGATATATTTGTCTAATATGTTATCATGTTTCCTCTGTGAGGTTTGATAAGGCACTTTACGTTGTGAAGACTCGTGTGAGTCAGTCTCTGTGCATTAATTAATAGCTTTTGGAGCTAAATTGTTGGGATCAGTGTGAATCTGTGGACGAGGGTGCAGCTAATTTGTATTTATGAAATATGAAATCAACAGGCCATGTTCCCAAGGAACCTGACACTGTTTGTACAAAAGGCATTTATTGCCATATTCCAGTGTGGCAGATGAGTCACTGCACTTCGCAGTGGTTTCATGAACACAATAAATAGCGTATCATGTGACTTCCGATGTCCATTAGACTTTTGCTGTAAATTCTGCCCACGTCAGTAAAAGTAATTGTTTATTTTGGAACAAAGCGCCCTATTGTCTGATTGCGCAGAGCAACAAACAGTCTAATCTGGAGGGGGAGAGTTGATTATTTTCTTCTAAAGAATGAAATAATTACAGAGAAGCGGT
The DNA here is from genome assembly GCA_037974405.1 of Brachyalestes nurse. Taxonomy (NCBI): domain Eukaryota; kingdom Metazoa; phylum Chordata; class Actinopteri; order Characiformes; family Alestidae; genus Brachyalestes; species Brachyalestes nurse. Next base: position 1,596 of record JBBPCY010072254.1, on the reverse strand, counting down.
GTTGTGGGGCTACAGTGGGCACATCAGCTTCAGAACAGGACCGTGGAGGAATGGAAGAAGCTGGCTTTGTCTGATGAATCATGTGTTCTTTAACATTATGTGGACAGCCGGGTATGTGTGCATTGCTTACCCGGGAAAGAGATTATACCAAGATGCACTGTGGGATGAAGGCAGGTCCGTGGAGGCAGTGTGATGCTCTAGGCAGCGTTCTGCCAGGAGACCTTGAGTCCTGGCACTCATGAAGATGTTACTTTTACATGTATCACCTGCCTAAACACTGCTGCAGACCAAGTACACCCATTCATGGAAATAGCATTCCCTAAGAGGCAGTGCCCACTCTTAGCAGGACAATGCGCCCTGTCACACTGCAAAGATTGTCCAGGTGTTGTATGTGGAACATGACATAGAGTTTAAGTTGTTGACTTGGCCCGCAAATTTCCCAGATCTCATAATGTGCTGGAGAAACTAGTCCCATCCTTGGAGACCCCACCTTGCAACTTAAAGGATCTGCTGCTAACATCTTGGTGCCAAACACCACGGCACAGAAATCTTGTGGACGACCTGTTTGGACAGCATGGGTGGAACCTTACACTGGTTGATGTATCAAGCATAAACATATCGATATAAATGGTCATATTTCAGTGCTCTAAACTATGTTATGTATAATAAATACGTTTGCATGTCTTGGCAATCAGAATTTTTTGTGACTTCTATTCCCTAACTACAGGGGGCAGTCTCCCAGGAGCAACTAGGGGTTAAGGGTATTGCTCAGGAACCCAGTGGTGGTTTGCTGAAAGTAGGATTCAACCCATGACCAGAGGCAAGTATCCTACCCACTAGGCCACCACCACACACTGATATACAAGACTCATTTTATGATTAGTAGACTACTGTGTTTTATAATTAGTGAACATAATATTGGATTGGAGGTTCAGCCACAATGACCCCTCATACACTGTAACAATACATTTAACAACGCCTTCCCAGCTACAGCAATGAAACAATGCTGACTGGCTAACTACTGGTTGCGCTTAATTATGTTATATATGTCGATGTATACCGTTATCTAACACTTCACAGCTGCTCTGTGCTTTTAATCAATTACAACATAAACTGACAGGATGTATGTTCAGTTTATTAATGAAGGACTCTGTAAAACAGCACTATGTGCAATATTTTGTCGGGTTTAATATAAAACCACACAGTTAAAAATGCCATCAGTTCTTCATCTAATCAGGCCAGCAGTGTCTGCTGAGGCTTCATTCAGTGAAATAGGCCAGTAACCAAGTAAACAAGTAACCACTGGTATGAATTATTTGTGGGCTTTAGTTCTAAAAAAATGTATTTTGTGTGTTGTTCCAGTCCAGTGCATTTCTTGATAAAAGCCAAGCAAAGGCTTAATGACCATTTACTCCTTTATGGTTCTTTCTATGTTTTCTCCTCTTACACCGTATTTGGTATTAGGATTGTGTTAACATGAGTCAAAAACCTGCCTCAGATGCCAGTGAACAAATGTGGCAACCCTTACCTTTTTGTTGGTTATGCATTAACTTACTTGACTGGGCATTTTTATTGAAGGACAGGACTTCCTATAGT